>SPJY01003267.1:1083998-1098923 GCA_005191435.1 Raddia distichophylla
CACTTTCCCAGACTTCCTCCTCTTACAAACATGCATATGCAGTGGTTACAAACACCCTCTTTTTTCGCAGCACCCTGGAGCACCGCACGCTGGAGAAAACACTGACTCCGACAATGATTCCAGGTACATTTACCTCCTAGCATAGCATGCACACAAGAGTAGGCAACACATTTTTCATCCATGCCCGCTGCTTACACCAGGAAAACATCCAGCAATCGGCCCGCACGCAGAGCAGGACGCGCTAAAAGGAAATTGACCTACGTCAGCGCCTCAGAGGAAGAATAAATATCCTGCAAAAAAAATGCCATGCCATGACAGACTGAATTATTTTGGTGTTTCTGACGCTCCTCTTTTGCTGTAACATACCAGTCACTAAACTGTCTGATGTCCTTGCTCTTTCGCACACTATTTAGCAGCACCTAAATAGGCCGAACTTTTGTTGTCACATAACAACGGCTTAGCTAACGGTTCCTCTTTTGCTGTAATATATGATCGGAACCTTCTCGCTGTTTAATGCCCCGGCTACGAATTACTCTCTTGGTATGCTATGGCTAATCTCCAGCTATAAACGTATCCTTTTTATTTAATTCTGTCATTTGTATAACATATTAGCACCAATGCTTTTGCAAAAAAAAGCTTAACTGCTGCACCTAAATGCCCTGATTTCCTTCAAATAGCACAGAACAGTCCTAGAGCGCGTAAGCGCGCTTTCACCCCTGGTAATAACCCATAGGCCGTAGCTGGGCGTAATACTATAACTTTGAACTGGCCACGTCGTCGTGTTTTCGCGGCCGTCGATTCCGCGTGATCGGTGCCCAAAAAGGGCCACATCGCCCCCATTGCGTGGCGTTCCGTCAACAGGAACATGTGCTGCCTCTGCAGCGGACGAGCCACTTTGCAAAAGGCCCTACATCCTGTAATTTTCATTCCAACTCCAGGTCAGTTCACATCTGCGTCCTTTTACGTGTTGTACATTTCTCGGTTTACCCCTTGGATTTTTACGCTCCTCACAGTGCTGCCTTTTTGGCCTTCGTAGATACACCCATAGTTCATCCAAATTACGGCTTTCGTGCCACTGTATATATGCCGTCCGCTCTGATGTTTTTTCGGTGACCACCGAACCCTAATCCCCATTTGTCTTGGCCCTCCTCTTCCTATCGCTGAGACGTCGCCCTCCTCCCTTCCACCTCTCCCCTCGATGGCTTCACCGCGGTCCTCTTCCACGGTCTCCACCTCCTCCGCCTCCTCTTGCATCGACAGCGCAGCCGCATCCTTCCTCTTCCTCGCGTTGTCTTGCATCCCTGTGCGGATTTGGTATGTACGCTCTTCGGGGTGGCTGCCTCTGCGGTGACGGGCAGTGTGTTGGCTGGATCTCGCATCGACGGCGGCCAGGCGAGCTGAGATCTGCGCGCATGGCAGCGAATGGAGGTGTCGCACGATGGCGACAGCGTCTCAGATCCACACGGCCGGAGCTATCGCCGTCTCCGATCCGTGCGGGTACAGCCCGCGGCACTCGAATTTGCACAGGCGGCGGGTGGTGGTCCTCCGCCTCACCATCGCTGGCTCCTGCTCTCCCCACAGATCCACCCACATAGCAGCTCCTTCTACCATCCTCTACCATATTCGGCCTCTACAACCGTGACCATGATTTGCCCTCTACATACATCTTTGTCCAGGATTGGACGGGCCTACACCCAGCCTCCGCCACCCTCGCGAGCGCTCCGGCTCCGACACTGTCAAGAACTTCTTCAGCTGTAGAGGCTATTGCTCTGAAAGTCTGAAATAACTTTCCTCTTATGCACTTACTGAAATTCTTCAGAATCTTCAGTGATCTTGACAGGCACCATGATATTCTCTCCAAGCTCAGCTGGCTGAGCCGGTGTGAAGTTGATGTTTCTTTCCTTATCAGTTCTCCATCTCAGCATAACACGTCCTACCTAGCCCAATCTGAGACCTTACTCATGGAGAAAGTAACTCCCAACAAACAAGATCTGCCATGGATCGGTTATTTGCTTTTTTTCTATATTTTCCAACTGGTGTAGGTTCATTCTTTATAAGCAATCGCTCACGCATCCTTAATGACTTATTAGTTGTTTGGGTTGCCTTAGATTATGTGTAATAAAATGGCTGCATAACCTATTCAGTTCTTTTTTTCATCGCCGTCAGGTGATGCTTATGACACTAGCAGCTGGATAACAGAGAGTTACAACGAAACTCAATGAATACATTAATTAGTAGCTAATGAAAGGATTGTATATTTGTGTTGTATATCTGTTGGGTTAGTTCATGGTGGCCTTTTCCCATTTAGAGTACAATTTGTAGCATCTGTCCAGTACCTTGATTGTTTTTTAATGGAGAAGCATCACTATTGATTACTGCTACCAATATTGCTGTTTCATAAATCCAAACCCAAAATAATTTTCTCCGCAACTTCCGACGGAAGATGCTATCAATGAAGGAGAACATCCATTCAAGTATTGACATGGCCGAAGAAACTCATATCGTCTTTGCAAAAAATGAGGAAGGTAAGGTCTTCCACTTCATTCCCACCTTCCATCATTTTTTTTGAACTTGCATAATTTGCTATTTACTATAATTTTTTCGCCGCCTCTTTTCGTGGATCCGGCAACGGCGGTCGTTGCTTCGCTGTGCCATCCCTTCGACCGTCACCTCCCTCCCAGCCACCTGCCGCCGCCTCTTCCCTGCCCAGAACCGCCCGCGGTGGCCGCTACCCCAACCGTGTCGCCCCTTCCACCGCCGTCTCCGTCCCTGTCCGCCGCCACCGGCTCCTCCTTCCGGCCCGGATCCGACCGCCTCATCGCGCCAGCCCTCCCTCCGGGGCCTCTTCCAGGACGGCGTCGCTTTCAACGGTGCACCCGCCCTCCAGCCGTTGCGACCTTCAATGGCGTCAGATCTACGACAACGACGATCCCTGGTCTGCATCGCATTGCATTGTTACCTGCACATATTCTCAAAAAATGTCATTCTGTTTCATCTGTCTTACATATACATCGTATCAGTATGACATGTTTATTGGACATTGTCTGAAACATTTTTAAACTGCAGATGCAGATTCAGGATCTTCAACAACTTGGACTCTGCAAAGGTTGGCAGTTATCGTCTTTTCATATACCTACACTTTGCAAAGGTTGGCATGTTCTCTTTGCATTTCCAATTTCTTAAAGTTTCAACGACGCCATAATGTATGCCTTTCAATTATGAATTTTTTGGCTGCAATGCTTTCAAATATGTTAATCAAGCTGGATGACTTCCCTCATTGTAATAGATTTCACCCTATTCATGTAGCCTGTCAATCTGTTTCTTAATGTTTTCGTCTGCTGATACAATGATTAACATGAAGAAACAGACATGATGGTCTTTCTAACAGATCCTTCTCTATTGCATAGAGAGAGATCCTTCTCTTTTCTTTTAAACAACTTGCAGTTTGTTTTGAGTATGCAACAAGTTTGTTCAATCTTATTACTTGCATATTGAAATTTGCCATGCCCCCCTTAATGGTGAGTGGTGGCTGCCATTCGTTTTCCACCAGACCACATAAGCAAAACAGCATCCCTTGGACAGATGTTCAAAGCTAGAAACTGAGACTATATATATGAATTATATAGGCTCTTCTCCTACTAATAATGTTTTTTTTACTGTCACAGAGGATGCACCTCCCGTTTCAACTGCAAGCGCGATGGAAGTATTATGGTTTAGTCCTAATGGAAATAGGTATGCTCTAAGCATATAAAGGTTTTTATGTGCCGGTGCTCAATCAATGGAAATTGCTTTGTTTGTGCTATACATGACCCACCTGCTTCCAGCTGCAACCCCTATAAAAATGCTATATATTTAGGCTTCATGGCAAAAAATTTTTTTACTTCTGATCCTGTATTGCATTGTTTTATTATTGACGTAACTCGGTCTCTACTTTAATTCTAATGGAGATACATGATTTTTTGTAAAAAAGAATCTAAATATATACCAGTTGGATTCTGCTTTTAAGTATTTCTAGATAAAATTCTATCTTCTGGGTCACTTTACATAAGTTCGTTTATGTACTTTGTGTATATGTTGTTACCATGTCTTCGTCTCGTCACTGTTTTCTTTCAAGTTGTATGCTCTCGAGTTTTCAAATTTGTGCAAAATATGACCAGCCTCATAGTGGATGTCCTTGCTACTGTTTGTTTATCTGCTGAGTGTTTGTTTTTATTGTCCATTTTTCAGGTTTACTGATATTTTGTAAGCTAAGCTGATTGAACTGTGAAATTTTCGGATCTTCAGACCTTTGAACTCATATGTTCCGCTGGACCTGAGGTACTTGCTTTCCTTATACCAGGTTACTTTTGTACAAACTTTAACTCCGTGATTTCATAAAACGTAAACTATTGAACCAACAATTCTTTTATATTTATGTAATTTATGTAATTCATATATATTCTTTAACCTTCACAATCTGGATATCTGAAATAATCAGACGACATACTGCCATGGTCGGAACTCAATGGAGATCGCCTTTAGCGCGTGAATGCTAAGCCCTCCCCCCTTAAGAGGCTACAACTACTATCCAACTTCCCCCAGGCTCCCCATGTCCATTTTCCCTTCCCTTCATTCATAGTGGAAGAAAGAGAAGCTGCTAGGCAGTCGAACATTTAGCCAAGCACTCAACAGGTGCTTAGTTTGATTCTGACAGTATTTTATTTTTCTTCCATTCTTCAAAAGCCAATTATTTCCCGTAGAATGCTGAATTATGATTCAAAATTTATTTATGTACCGCAGTGAAGGTGGCCAAATGTGTGCCATTAAAGAGGTCAAGTTTATATCTGATGATTCTAACTCCAAAGAGTGTCGTAGGCAGTTAAATCAGGTAATCATCTTTTGAAAATATTGGATTCATCGGCATCATGAAGTTCAGTTCATTCATACTGACATTGCTTCTTATGGACAGGAAATGGTGGTTATGAGTCAGCTCTCACATCTAGACATTGTGCGGTATTATGGCAGTAGCCAATCATGATCTCTCTGATCTAGCCTCCTGAAATGTCATATTCCATTTGTTATTTTTATATTTTGTCTAAAAATACTTTATATTGCGATGCAGTCTCTTCCATAGTAATGTTTTTAACTAGCCTAAAAATATTCTTTTTGTCACACTTGCATCAGATTTCTTAAGATGTAGTTTACATGATTTGCTTACATGCTGCTTCACTCGCCTTGAAATGGTTCTCCTGTATCTCATCGTCTTCAATGGATTCTAAGTGCTCGAGTTTTATTTTTTACGCTCCCTGGCTCCAAATCTCCCAAAGGATAATGGGTGTTTTCATAAAAGATTGGAGGTTTGCAGTCACTTTTTTTGTTGCCATTGTAATTGATGAGGTTAGTGTGCCACAATGCCACATTGTTTGTTTTTAGAACAACAATTAGCCCTCCCTTTTTTGTTTTGTCTTCTTCCTGCAAATGCCAATCTTCAGGTCTCTTCCAGCCTTTCCCTACTGCAAAAAAAGGAAAAGTTAGTACTTAATTAGTTTGCTGAAACAATTCAATTTTTTTCGAAGCATGGAGAGTTGGAGATTTCAGCTGCATTGTTTCAAGTCTGAGAATTTTCGTAAGTAAGGCATCTCTCATCTCTGTGCTGGTCTCCTAAATAAATATTTATTTCCCTATGCAGAATTATTTAGATGAATATGGATTATGGAATCCTTTCATTTGATATCACTGTTACAGTTAAGACATCTTCTTTATAATAAGCATTGTATTGAAGTGCTGCATCGTTTGCTTAATAACAAGGATCATAATCAAGAGTCTATAGAGCACAACAATCGTCATTGAGGCATTACTAGATTCAGTATAGAGTATAATGTCGACTGTACCTGTTAGAACTCTATTTGATTTGTTATGTTGTGTGTGACCCTTTAGTCCTTTACATGTTATTATTCAGTTCCCGTGTTAAAAAGTGTATACAGATTTTGTGACTATGTTCCACTTAACTGACAGTGGGATAGATCAACTTTAAAGATTGTAATAGCTATATTTGTTTTTTTTTCTTATTGATTGACGATTGTGTGCTAATTATAATGGGATATATTCTATTTCCAGGAGAGTCATTTGAGGTACAAAACCATTCGGTAAGTGTTGGCTAATATTTTTTTGGATGATATATCAGACTAGCATATCCAGATCGGCTGATGAGTTCTAACGTTTGAAAGGATTTTGCAACCTGTTTTACCAACATCAGTACAGAATTAGAAACTACATTACTACCTTTCCATTTCAGAGATGTATAAAATGGAGCATTTAACATGGCAAAACAACCAGTTACACATGCCAGACATCCTACAGCATATCTCCGTTGCTAGTTTGTTCTGATTTATCTTCATGCAGGAAGATCAGTTCAGGTCAAGCTATTAAACTTTTGTTTCAATGACATGAAGTCATGAAAATCAGAGACCTACATCGCTAGTTAGTAAAATATAAACATGTATTGTTTTTGTACAATCATTATGTGCCCATAGCTAGTACAATCAGTATGTATCCAGACCATCACTTTATGAAATGTGCTTTCAATGGTCTTCTAAGTGCCAGTTGTCTCATTCAATGACTTTTTTCAGCTTCTTCGGACCTCCTACACATCTCTTTATTATTCCAACCATCCCGTTTATTTCTTCCATCGACATACCATGTACTGGTATCTGGAACCATACACTCTCAGAGAAATCGGACCAGCGTTGAAAGGTTTCCACCATTTCAACTGTCACTCTGTTTTCAGTGTAGCTAGGGTTGGTTAGTCCTGTCATAATTGCTTGCTGATAACGAGGAAATCTCAGGGGTTCCATGAAGCAGACTGGGGCAAATCGAAGCACACCCACAAATAGATGCTGTTCTTTCTTGTTTGCCTTGCTTAGCGTGTGATATGCATGGGTGAATCCTTGAATGTCAAGTGATGTGCCTTGGGCTCCTCCAAGAGAACGATAGTCACCCAATCTATTCAAAGTGATCACATCTGTGTATTCTAGTTGAGAGCGTGGGGGCAAGTTAGCCTTGTAGTCCTTCAATCTGAACCAGGAACCTAAAATAAAAGTACATATTAAACACACTATTAACACTTAGCTAACGTAGCCTACAATAATAAAGGCAAGTAACGTAGCAGTTTATTATAGCAAGATTTGTTATTGTAACTAAGTTTATTTTATTGTAATTATTCCGTGGCAAGGTTTTAAATAGCGGGCTATGCCGGAGCTAAGGAAATATTATGAACTCATTCATTGAAGTAAGGTTCTAATCATCGATCTAGAGCAAAGAATGAATATTTGCCTCGGTTAGGATTAGCGGCGCTAGAAACATTTCACGGCTAAGCCAAATAGCAGTGTTTAGCATTAGATGCAATTGCGGAACAATTGGCAATAGCGTAACGACATACTCTCTAAACCATGGAAATAGATAGAATAGTGGATGATGGAGAGGAATTGAGAAAAGGAAATGAGAAGAAATTCTACCTTTGGTGTAGAAAGAGTCGAAACACAAGTCTTGCCAACTGAATAGAAGACTGACAGTTGGAGATCCCGGAGGGTGAGAGGAAACCATATCAATGATGAATTCCCCACTCAGTGCAGTGTATATCTTGTCATTCTTCCGAGGATCACCCTGATTATTTTCCTTCCTTACAATGTTTTCTAGTGCTCGCGGGATGTCTTCCATTGCTTTTGCATAACTTTGTGCCAAGTTGGACATATCGATTGTGAATCTATGGAGAAGCTGCATTTACATTTTACATTAAAAATGTTAGAACAAACGCTCTACGCAACATCCATATACAATACCTCTAGATCCATCCACAATGGCACAAAGAAAATCAGAGAAAAATTCCCAGATACAAATATGGTTTCAAAAATTCTTGAGCCACTTATCATCCTGTTGGCTAATTTCTAGAATAGCAATTTCATGGCTGCTACATTACAAACCTTGAACAATAAGTAATAGAACCAACAATAAAATTAAAAAAATTTAACTATATGATTGTGTGGATAATCATTGCATTAATTCACATATCCAGTTGTTTGGTTGGAGGCTGTCGACGGTTGAGATATCGATCCCAAGTCGATTAAGCTTCTTTAAGAGAGAGATAGGAGACACGCCGAACAAGACGAACAACAGCGAACAGGGAGACAGGGGTTTTTATCCTAGTTCAGGCCTCTCCGGAGAGAAAATAGCCCTACGTACGTCCAGCCTTTCTATATATCAAAGATGATTACAAAAGATGTCCCGACGAGACGAACAGGTCTCGGCAAGATTATGGGTGTACAAGCTGTATTATGCGACAATGCTAAGACTCCTGGCCTTAGGTCATCTAAATCGTGTCCTCTACACGCTGTAGAGGCTCTGTTTATATAGTGTTGAGCAAACCGACCTATCAAGGGATAATCGGGCCGGGCTAACTACGAGATCGTAACGTACTCGCCGTGCCAAACACACCCCAAGACAGATAAGGCATACTCCGATTCTTGGGGATCACGACTCCTAACCCAATCCGGGAAACCAACGTCCGGGTCTTCACGTAGCCGTGCAGAACTCCTGTTCGAGTCGGACTCGAACACGAAGTCTTGGGCGCCACGGATCATACCGATCAGGAGGCTGTTCGGTACGACGCACATGGGCCTAACAGAACCTTCCAGGGAGCTGGGCCCTGGTAGGCTGTTTGGTTGGGCCGTCAGGGAGTGGGCCATAGCAATGGGCCGTGATTTTATCCCCGACAGAGGCTAACTTTGCTTAACTTTGCCGTTGAACACATGAAACTTCAAGAGCTTGCCAAGGTAGTCTCGAGATTAGGTTGATTTTTTTTACTTTTTTTAACTGTTTGGGCTCACAATCAAAAAATAAAATTGTGTTTTTCCATTAAGATGAGTTGTTATGTAGTTTTAACTTGATGAGATGGGTCGTTAAGCTAGTGTTTGATTCTAAATGGGCTAAACATGCCCGGCCTAGGCCCAATAGCATTATACTTCACAGGGGCGAGGGAAACACATACCTCAGGATCTGAATGCCGTTCCCGAGGTCGGCGGCGGCTGTAGCCGCGGGCCAGCAGGGGCGTTGTTGCGAACGGCAGCGTGTGGAACGGGAGGGCGAGGCATGGAGCCGGAGTGGATGGCAGCGCGGAGGCCGGGCTGGGAATCGGTGGCCTGAATGGGAGCCGGAGGCGGGGCCGTTGAGAAGTCGCTGAGGCGTATGCAGTCTCGTCGCCCGGAAGCGAAGCTGCGGCTCCCCTTGCACAGGGCCGTTCCTAATGTTTTAAGGGCCCTAGGGTGAGACTAAAATATGTTATTTTAAATTTAATTTTAAATTTAAATTTCTAATTACTTAATTCGTATAACTTCGTAGAGAGGCGGCGGCGGTGCTCAGCGAGGATTCCCCGCGCAGAGGAGAAACCGTGACGCGAGCGCAGCGAGGACCGGCGGCGGAGACGCTGGGCGAGGTATTCCCGCGCCGAGGAGAGGCCGTGATGCCGGCGCGGCGAGGACCGGAGGCGGCGGCGCTGGGCGAGGTATCCCCGCGCCGAGGAGAGGCCGTGACGCCGGCGCGGCGAGGAGCGGCGGCTGCGATCTCCCCCCGCCGAGGAGTGGAGTTGGACGTACATGGATGCCGGAGGTCTCCCGAGGAGGAGGAGGGGAGAGGCCGCCGGCGAGGCTGCTCGTGGAATCCGCCCGCGGTCGGGCCATGGAGCTCGCTGATCAAGCAAACCCTAGATAGCTTTGTTCAGCAGCACGCTACTCCCTGGCTGGGCGGCTGCAGGGTGGCGGGGCGGCGGCGTGGCGTAGCTGGGCTGGGCGACGCGGTGGCCGGTACCGCGGCTGGAGCTGGAGGAGGAAGTAGTCGCGCCCTCGCCGGCCGCCGACTAGCCTCCTTCCTTCCGAATTCCGATGGGGCTAGGGCTTCCAATTTGGTTTGATCGTGGTCATTCCCACAGCCGCAAGGGGAGATGCATAGCGTCGGGTGATTTAAACCGAGGGCGAGGAGGGAGAAGGCGTTGCGATAGCAACCGACTCCAACCACGCACGCCCAAGAACAAGGCGGCGCGGACGGTGTCGTGTCGGCGAGGTCTTGCCGTCCGACCAGCCCGGCCCGACCGTTGCCGGTGATCGCTAAATGGCTTGTGTACATGCCGAGTGCGCAAGTGCTCATGCGGCCGCATCGAGGGTGTTGGAACTTCGAAGCAATGCCAGGGCCAGTAAACTCTTGTGCATGTCCTCGAACAAGGTTTCCGATTCCACTTTGAGCCAGAATCTCATGTCCTGAAAGTCTAAAACATGTACCTAAAATTTCCAATGGAGCTATGTCACCTAGCTACAAACAAGTCCATGTCACCAACCATCCTACGTGGCGGGGAGAGAACGAAGAGAGAGACGGACGCTAGCGATATATTTGTTGTGGCGTCGGGCGATAGTTTCCTTCGAGGCAAGATTCGCTACCTTGTAGCCAACTTATCGTCAGCTCTAGCGACAAAAGGCATGGTGCCTCAGTACTCCTTCCTCCACTGTCGCCGGTGAGCACTCCCCCTTCTTCCTCCACACCCTCTAGAGATTTGGAGCAACATGTCAAAACCTATGATTGAGGACAAACTGCCTACAAGCACTACAGGAAACGATTATATTGTCGGCGGCCAAAACAACCAATGTCGGCAGCTAGGATACCGACGACAGCCTATATCCGCGGCCAACAAAAGAACCGACGACAAAACAAGCAAGCGGACATCAGTGTCGTCGGCTACAAAAAAGCTGTCGACCAAGACTGTACGACCGAACTCCCGCTCCCGGAATTTTGAAATTATGGTCCCGCCAAAAAATCTTTGTCCGCAGCCGCAAAATCTGTGTCGACGGTCTAAGAATCGCCGACATAATATGTCCGCGGCCAATACATTGCCGACGACAGAACTTGTTTAGCGGACCTGCAGTCCACCCTGACCCACATGGCAGAGAAGATTACTGCCTGCTATGTGGGACTAATATGAAAATTTTGGTCTTTGTGGGCAGGGGCTGCACCTCTGTCGAAGTGAAAACCTTGCACCGACGACAAAACTGGAGGTATTGTCGGCGGTAATATGTCAGCCGACGACGTAGGTCCATATTCTGTCGTCCGCCAGTGGGTAGCCGTGGACACAGGCACCCCCGCGATATATTACCGAGCCTACGCCACCTCCGTTTTCAACCTCGTCAGGGATGCTCTAGGGTTGTAAATGATAAGCAACATGACAAAGATCATATCACGCTCCTCATTCGGCTGGCGGCGCGTCCAAGGTACATGTTCATATACGAAACTACGACGAGTCGATTGATCGATACAACGTATATGTTTCAAACGAACCTACGCAGATCATGGAATGAGGCCGGGGGAAGGAGCGTGTAATGAAATGTTACCTTGTTTGAGGTCCATACATCATAACAGTGCACATAGTCAATATTGAACGGAGCGTTTCTTGGCCATCGATTGCAATCGAAGGTTGGGAGGCTCCCATGTGTCGTCGGTCGAGGTGTACCCGCCGATAAAGGTTAGGGAATTATCGACGGTTTTACTGGAGCCGACGACATAGGTTTTACAATTTTCGGCGGGTGTTTTAAAGCCGACGACACAGGTAGGGCTATAGCGGTGCACTAGTGGTTTGGTTGGATGGCTGTGTCGTCGGTTTTGGGAAGCCGCCGACATTTATTCTCCCGCATTATTAAAAGAGTCGGGCTCAATTATTGAGCCCACTCGCGCGCGTGTGGCGCCCTAGCCCGCCCGTGTCTTCTTCCGTGACCCGACGCCGCCGCCGCGCCGCGCCGCCTTTAGCTCGCGCCGGCCTGCGCCGCTCCGCTCCGTCTCTCTCCCTCTCCCTCCCCTCCCGTGTTGTCTCGTCCGGCGCCGCCGTCGAGCTCCAGCCGCCGCAGCGCCGGCGCATTGCCGTAGCCGCCGCCGTCTCGCTTCCGCTGCCGCCTCGCCCGAGCCGCCGTCCTGGCCGCCGCCTCCCTTCGGCCGCTGCCTCCCTCCAGCCGCCCCCTAGCCGCCGCCTAGCCGCCTCCTCCGCCCCAGCGTAGCCCTAGCCGCCGCCTCCTCCTTGCTCTAGCCGTAGCCCTAGCAGCCGTCGGCTCCCCGCGGCGTCCTCGAGCCGTCTAACGTCAAGCCAAGCCGAGCCGCTCACAGGTATGAGTGTTTTTTTAAAATTTGGAATCTGTGTCGTCGGTGTTTTGGTAACTGACGATATTAGTTAATGTGATAAGTAGTGCATTTGCTGCCACACTCGTAAAACCACCCAATCCGTTGAAATGATTGGTTGTACTTGTATCTGATTGTGCCAATTTTTCTATCTGATTGTCAAAGTAAAACATATTTAGATCTATATAACTAAAATCAAATCTTTGATCGGTTTGCTTTGAAATTTATGCACGTACAACCGATGAATATGGATTCGTATTGGTTTTCGTTGTTTATGGCTTGCTAGTTGTCATCTCTATTTCTTGCTCGTATATTGTAGTTAGTGACTATGTACTTTGTTTGATTATACGTGATTCCGAGTTGTTGCAATTCATGTGTAACATTAAACGAGCCATATTTAAACCCGTTCGGATGCACACCTGCACATTTTCATAATGAGCTCGGACGGTGATTCGTTGGGCTCCATTATGAAAGCCGGTGTGTTTCCGAGCTGTCCACGTTTTGGACAGCCCACGGATGCGTGTTTGAGTACGGTGGCCTCGACACTATGGTGTATCGGTTGAAATTCTGACTGCATGACCCCATTGTTCTCCTAGTGCATAACATAAGCGGTACACTGTACCCGTCGTTACACTAGGGGAGCTGCGGGGTTGTGCCGTCGAAATTTCGACCCGTGCCCCATAGTGTCGCGGCCACCGTACTCAAACATGCACCCGTGGGTGGGTTAGCCCTCCTATTTAGTTAGGTTTTAACCGTCTAAATCTGAAGTTGCGTTGCATGCATTGACGTTCTAAAGTTAGCGATGGAAGATCGGCGGTGGATGTACGATGGCTGGAGGAGGTCTGGACGTCACTCGGATGAATGGTACGAAAATACAAGGGCCTTTGTGGAGGATGCTTTCAGGAGTGTTCCCGATCCAAACGCGGCGGCGGTGTGGTGTCCTTATGCTTCGTGCTCGAATACTACGAAGAGGAGCAAGAAGGAAATTAGTCGTCACCTCTTAATGCATGGTTTCAAAGCGAACTACTTTATATGGGTGGCTCATGGCGAGAGGAAGCGACGACCAGCACCGGTGTGTAGTCCTGCAGATTTTGGAGAGGGTTATGACGAAGTAGAAGTCGACAGGTTGGACGAGCTCACGGATGATGCGGCTCGGGCTTTTGATCTCTCTCCCGAGGAAGAGTCTGAGCCACTTGCTGAACAGTTTGAGAAACTCCTCGAGTCTGCCAAGTTGCCGCTCCATGAGCATACTAATGTGACTGTACTCTCGGTAGTGGCTCGTCTCACGGCAGTGAAGACAAAGTACAATTTCTCAGCCAATTGCTTCAACGACCTTTACAAATTGATATATAGCCTGCTTCCGAGTGGACATAGGATGACTCCGAATCTTTACGAGTCGAAGAAGCTTCTTAGCGTGTTGGGCATGTCGTGTGAGAGGATAGATTATTGCCCAAAGTTCTGCATGCTTTACTGGAAGACTGATTCTGAACTGACTCATTGTAAGCATTGCAATATAAGTCGGTACATAGAAGTTAAAGGTAGAGATGGTGTAAGAGACAAACGATGTTGGCTTAGAAAACTTTTAGTTTCTTTCCGATCACTCAACGCCTCCAACGTTTGTACATGTCCAAATCCACGGCAAGACATATGAGGTGGCACAAAGAGGGTAAACATAGAAAGGAGGGCGTGATGGTCTATCCGTCAGATTCAGAAGCTTGGAGGCACTTCGACCAACAATATCCTGATTTCGCGGCAGAGCATAGAAATGTACGACTTGGGCTCGCGACCGATAGGTTTACACCTTTCAATATGACCGCACACCCATACTCGTGTTGGCCGGTTTTTACTATCCCTTACAACATGCCACCTCAACTCTGCATGAAGGAAGAGTACATGTTTCTGACTGTTATCATTCCTGGTCCTAAGTCTCCTAGTAAAAACTTAGATCTATTCATGCAACCACTGATAGAAGAGCTGAATGACCTATGGACTAAAGGAGTGTTGACATATGATAGTTACACTGGACAGAATTTTAAGATGCGCGCCGCGTACCTGTGGTCCATACATGAATTTTCTGCGTATGGCATGTTCTCGGGTTGGAGCACGCATGGAAAGTTGTCGTGCCCTATATGCCTATGTAACACCGATGCATTCATATTGGACAAGGGACGGAAAGCTTGTTGGTTCGATTATCACCGTTGTTTTCTTCCGTCGAACCATCCTTTTAGGAAGCAGAGAAAGGCATTTAGTAAAGGCAAGGTTGTGAAGAAGGGGCCACCAGAACTGCCCGAGGTGCAGGATATTATCACTTGGCATGATAATCTAAAAGACACTGAGTACGAAGGGGAGTATGGGAAGGACCACCATTGGACTCATAAGTGCAACATCCTCAACCTTCCTTATGCAAAAGATTTGAAACTGCCTCATAACCTCGACCTCATGCACCAAGAGAAAAATATGTGCGAGACAGTCGTGAACACAAACTGGGATATCACACACAAGACAAGAGATAACAAGAATGCACGACTGGACTGCGCTCTAATATGTGATCGACCGGCCATGAACCTTGACGAGAATGGGATGAAACCTAGAGCAACATATTGTCTTACACGCGCGCAAATAAGGGAGATTCTACATTGGATTAAGGATAACGTTAAATTTCCAGATGGTTATGCGACGAGCCTTCGACATGCTGTAAGCATAGAGCAATGTAAATTGAATGGAATGAAGTCCCACGACTACAAA
>SPJY01003267.1:1100617-1122646 GCA_005191435.1 Raddia distichophylla
GACGCTTTCAAAAGCCAGGCAAGGGCACGTCGACAGCTCGCCTCCTCTACGGCCCGTGCCCAGCTAGAAACTCAAAATAAGCTTATCGAGGAACTGCGATAACAAAATGAGCAGTAGAGGCAGGCAGAGGAGCAGCGGAGGCAGGCGGACGAGCAGCGGTGGAATGCAGAACGGCAACAGTGGCGTGCGGAGCGAGAGGAGGATATGAGAAAGGTGGCGGCTGTCCAAGCTCAATCTGCAATGATGTACCAGATGTTTCTTTCGCAGGTAATTCATATGGCTTATGTGCATAAGTTGTACTTTCACATTTCACGTGCTAACTTATCATGTGTGCACACAGAGGCCGCAGGGCGGGGAGGCATCCCCCAGCCAGCCGCTAATGCCACCTCCGCCACAGTACGTCTTCACACAGGTCCCGGGGGCCCCACCGACACAGTTCGACAGTCCCAACCCTCTGCTGCCGACACAGATCCCCTGGGTACAGTTCCCCGCTCCACAAGCGCCTTCTCCAGGGGTAATACTATTTTTCAGGATTTCACACTTTACGATTCACATGCACGTACATTTTAAAATTGTAGTGTTCTCTAATCTTGCAGATGTCCGGATCAGCCGCTCCTGCGTTGAATGCTCCACAAGGGGCAGAATCGAGTGCCACACGATCGGGCGCTGATCAGCACGCCGAGAGAATGGCAGACAGTTTCTTTATGCCCGACCCTCCCTATCATGGTTTGCAGAACCATTAGTCTGTAATTTGTCATTTATTCTGCAATATTAGGACTCGAATGTGACTTTACACTATTTTGGACTTGTATGTGGCTCTTTGGACCATATGGTTGTCAATTGTGCCGTTATGGGATGGATTGTGATATTTTGGGGTATTATTGGTCGTTTCACTGTTCGGGAATGATGTGAATGTGGTTGAAATTGTGTTGGCGAGCTGATATGTTTGTGTGCATATTGTCAGAGAGATTGTATATTGCATATTGTGCTGTGAGATCTTTTGTTTGCAGATTGAAGATGAAATTTCATAAAATTACCAGCAATTTTAATGCTGGAACAAACACAAAGTCAGCGGCCTAAGAATAACCGACGACACAGGTATGGCATCAGTGTAGGCGGGTTACAAGTGACCGACGACACAGCTTCGGCGGTAAAGTCGGAGGCTCACAATAGACCGACGACACAGATTGCGCTGGCTGGGCCAACTGCCAGCGAGGCTGAACATTTATATCGTCGGCTTCTATTTTTACCGCCGACATAGATCGAAGTTTCTATCGGCGGTTTGATTTATGCCGACGACATAGCTCTTTGCTGGGTGGTCTGCGCGATCGTCCCCTGAATCGTAGTATGTCGTCGTGATTTTGTCGGCCGCCGACAAAAAGGGGTTGTGTCGTCCACGTTGTGTCGTCGGACCTTTGTCGTCGGCTAGCCGCCAACATTACTTTGTGTCGACGGGTTTTTACTCTGTGTCGTCGTTTTTAGCCATTGATATTGATCTGCTTTCCTGTAGTGAAGTACAAATCGTGGAGCAGACCTATAGGGCGTGGAGGACAGTACACCATAGGAGACGTGCGTCATGGCTATGGCCACGGTCCACGCCATACCATATGATACGTGCGCCATCACTATGGCCACGGTTTGCCCATACCTTTGGGGATAGTACACCATAGCTATGAGTTCTGGTCTGCCAAAAAATGGTGGAGACCAAGAGGCTGCCACTTGATATACCCCCTATTTAAAGAACAATTTGCATGTATAGCACAATACATCTTTCATTTATAAAAAGTAAATTGCATCAGAGGTCTCTAAACTTGTCTCGCGATTTCATTTAGGTCCAAAACTTATGAAACCATATATTTGGCTCCATGAAGTTGTGTCTTGTTTCAATTAGGTCCAACAACGATTTTTAGAGGGTGGTTTCCGTGATTGGGCTGCCCAGTCACTTCACACGTGGCTCTTATATGCTTTTTTTGCCACGTAGATAGCCCACATGGTAAGAAAAATTTCTTGTAGAGAGTAAATTGCAATGTAGACCCCAGAAGTTGGCATCATGTGTCACTTAGCCCTCTAAACTTTGAATTTACTTTTTCGGCTCCTAGAAGTTGGTAATGTTTGCATGGAACCCCCTACACTGTTATGTCTATCGTTAGATGATGACGTGGCTATGACATGGCGGTTAACTGTTTGCGTGTATTGTTAAGTGATGATGTGACAGCCTACGTAGCAGGCCATGTCATGTAAATCAATTAGAAAAATTTGAAAAATTATTAAAAAATAGGAAAATCATAAAATAAATTTAAAAAGTTCAAAAATCATTAAAAATTAGAAAATCGTACAAATTTTTTTTAAAAAAGGGAAATTTAGAAAAAAAAAATCAAATAAATCATGAAAATTTAGAAAACCATAACAAACAGAAAAGATAAAAATTCAAAAAAACCATAAAAGCTTCAGAAAAATTTGACATGATCTAATGCATATGTCTACCCCACCTTCACTAGTGGTGGTTGTTCGTCGCTCCGACTAGGTCGACTCCAAGGCCATCACACCGACTTGAGGGCTCCCACACACAACGGTTTATTTGTGAATTCTAAAATTTTTATGATTTCAATAAGGTTTTTTATATTTTTTATGTTTTGAATTTTATGATTTTTTCGAGTTTTTTATGATTTTTTTTTCTAAATTTTTCATGATTTTCCTACTTTTTAGGGTTAATAGGATATATGCCACTGCTCAACTTGCTTATTCGGAATTTGCCATCGTTCTTTTGGATATGCGATATATGCCATTATATGAAACTGCGTCTCTCCGATATATGCCACTCCGTGCGACACGTGTCCACTTTTTTATATACCTGACTTTGTATTTGCGTATCTGACCATTTTGCCCTCATCTTCTACTCTCCTCTTCTTCCTCCCTTTCACTCTCTCTCACTCCTAGCCGGTTCCTCTATACCGTTCTTCCGACGACGTGCAGCGGCGCGGAGCTCGTTCTCCCGGCGACGTGCGGTGGCGACGCGAAGCTCGTCCTCCCGGCGACGTGCGGTGGCGGAGCGGAGCTCGTGACGGCGGCGGCCGCGCGAATCTTGTAATGGCTGGGGCAGCGTGTGGAGCTCGCGACGACGGCGGCGGCAACGTGGACCTCGCGTGCACGGGGAAGAAGGCAACGGCGGTCGCGCGTCAGTCTACAGTAGCGGCGTGGAGCTCACGACGGCAGCAGCGGGGCCACGGCGGCAACGGAGGAGGAGCACCAGCGGGGCCGCGGCGGCGGCTGTCCTCAGTGGGGAGAGAAGTTGGGGAGAGAGAGGAGGAAGAAGAGCCCCGCCGGCGGCTGTCCTCAGCGAGGAGAGAGAAGTTGGGGAGAGAGAGGAGGAGGAAGGGCTAGAGGTTGAAGATGAGGGTAAAATGGTCCAAATCCGAAAATACAAGTAAAAATGGGACACGTGTCGTACGGAGTGGCATATATCGGAGAGATGCAGTTTCATAATGGCATATATCGCATATCCAAAGAAACGATGGCAAATTCTGAAT
Source organism: Raddia distichophylla (assembly GCA_005191435.1). Classification (NCBI taxonomy): domain Eukaryota; kingdom Viridiplantae; phylum Streptophyta; class Magnoliopsida; order Poales; family Poaceae; genus Raddia; species Raddia distichophylla. The sequence goes on from SPJY01003267.1 coordinate 1,104,145, forward strand.
AAGCAAGTTGAGCAGTGGCATATATCCTATTAACCCTACTTTTTATGATTTTCTAAATATCCCTGTTTTTTTAAAGATTTTATGAATTATTTATGATTTTTCTAAATTTTAATGATTTTAATGATTTTCTGAATTTATTTTATGATTTCACTATTTTTTATGATTTTTTCAAATTTTTGTAATTGATTTACGTGATGTGGCCTGCCATGTAGGCTCCCATGTCATCATTTAACGGTAAATGCAAGCAATTAACTACCACATCACCGCCACATCATCGTCTAAAGGTAGGCATAACGGTGCGGGGTTCCATGTAATCGGTACCAACTTTTAGGGGTCGATAAAGTAAATTCAAAGTTTAGGGGGCTAAGTGCCATATGATGCCAACTTTCGGAGACTACAATGCAATTTACTCTCTCTTTTATCTACTAGCAAATATGCACGTGCATTGCAACGGAAAAAAAAAGAAGTTGGCATAGTAATATTTATTTTCTGATTTTTTTAGTTGTCCATGTAAAAAAGGAAAAAAAGAAGAAGAAAGAAGCAAATAGGAGGTAGAATAGAGAAAGCTAGAAATTGATGCGGTATTTCAATTTTTAATTTTTAATTGGCCATGTAAAAACGAAAAATAATGAAGCAAATAAGAGGTAGGATAGAAAAGGCTTCAAATTGTTGCGACGGCCAGGAATTGAACCTGGAATATCTAATTGTTTTAAAAATCCCTTGCCCTCAATTTGTTTTTTTAATTTTTGGTCAGCCATGCATGGAGAAAAGCAAAATGATTTGGCTACAACGTGAGAATGGACGTTCGATGGAACTATGTTCCATCAAACGCTCGTGTGTTTGGCCCGGCACAGTGCTTGCGCTGCGTGAGTTTGCTCACCACATACACACGGGTTGCATGGCCTAGCCCCAGGCGTCTCGGCTCCAGACATATGCATGCGCTCCTTCATGGCTGCATGTGCACTAATATGCTATATGCATGGAAAGAAGTAGTTAATTTGCATGCTGACATCAAAATATTTCTTTTCTGTTTTTTCTTTCAGCAGTCATTAGTTTTGACTGGGTGATATATCAACTGTTGCACTAACGTGTTCCTCGCACTTTTATGAATAAAGAAAGACCAATGTCGTCGTATAAATTTTTACTGCAACAAAAAAATGTGGTGCTCCAACATTTTTTTGACACCACGTGTAACAAAAAAATTGTGATGCAGCATTTTTTGTTTGCCTAGTGCAACAATTTGTTTTGCCTGCTGAAGCAATTAGTTTAGCATATTGGAACAATATGTATAGCCAAATGCAACAATTAGTTTAGCATATTGGAACAATATATCTAACCTGCTGAAACAATTAGTTTATTCTATTGGAACAATACATATAGCGTTGTGAAAACAATTAGTTTAGTCTATTGAAACAATCTATCTAGCCTGTCGAAACAATTTATGTAACCTGCTAAAACAATTAGTTTAGCCTATTGAAATAATATGTATATCCAAGTGCAACAATTAGTTTTAGCCTATTGCAACAATATGTCTAGCCAAGTGTAACAATTAGTTTAGTTTATTAGAATAATATTATGTATAGCCTGCTGAAACAATTATTTTAGGCTATTAGAACAGTCTGTCTAGCCTGTTGAAACAATACGTGTTAACTTGTTGAAACAATTAGTTTAGCTTATTGTAACAAAATGTATATCCAAGTGTAACAATTAGCTTTAGCCTATCACAACAATTAGACTATTTGGTTGGCTGCATCTACTGAGATTTGACTCCACAGATGCAAAAAACTGTTGTTTGATTGCTTGTATCTGCATCCTATCCTGGCTCCACACATGCACCACAGAAGGTGGAGCCAAGCTCCCAAGATACGTAGAAATCCACCGCATCCGGGGAGCCAGGTTTGCATGGCTAACATCATCCTATTTACCGCTATGTTTTCTATCTGTTTCTTATAATTTCTTTTGATTAACATAGTCGATCACCGAACCGACTTCACATTTGTGTTCCTGACATTTTTTAGAACAAGACTAGACCACACTTGATATATAAAATTCAAACATAATTTTTTTATTTTTATTTTTTTGAATTTTAAGAATTGTTTAAAATTTAGAAGGCATCCAAATTGAATGAAACACAAAATGAAACCGTTGGTTCAAATACTACATATTGAAAAATTTTCAGATTTTTTAATTTTTTTATTCTCTTGTTATATTTGGTCCATCTCACTTCGCTAAATGCAACCAAACAACATCTCATATTTTCCCTTGCATCCACTAAGCCTGGCTCCCCATAGCCTGGATGAAGTCGTGCAACCTGACTAAATTGATAAGGCAACCAAACAGCCAAAATATGTCTAGCCAGATAACTGCTCTTAGAGCAGGTGGTGAGATGCTTGTGTGTAAAGCCCGCCACCCGGGTTCAAATCCCCAGGGCCAGTAAAAAATCCAAGTCTCACTTTGAGGGTATGTTATAGATGTGGGACTGAATTGGCGGTTCGCCACGGTACTCCTTAAAAAATGTCTAGCAAAGTGTAACAATTAGTTTAGCCTATTAAAACAATATGTATAGACAAGTGCAACAATTAGTTTAGCCTATTGCAACAATAAGCCGTCTATTGAAACAATCTATTTAACATACTGAAACAATTTGTGTAACCTTTTGGAACAATATATCTAAAGAATTTGTGATATTGTGACATTTTTTACACTGTTAAAATATTTCCCAAAACAAAAAAATACCAGATGCAAACATTTTTCATCATAAGAGGAAGCTAGAGAGTAGGTATGTATGGTTGCACTCACTTCGTTTTCATCATCTCAGCTAGCTAGTAACATGATACTAGCGTGTACACAATAATATGTAGTGTAGTACATGTATATGAATGAATGCATGCAGCAGCAAATATGACGTCTGTCCTAGAAGCTCGCGTGGAGACGACGCAGGAGGAGGAGGTTGACGGGGCGGAGGAGGAGGACCGCTGCCGTCACCCCGCTCCCTGCGCCCCGCCTCGCCGCTCTTCTGCTCCACGTCGACCTCCTCCTCCTCGAGCTCGCACAGCCGCCGCTCCGAGCTCACGCGTGCGAGGAGCCGCCGCCGCCGCCGAGCTCGCGTCGCCGCTGCCATCACCACTCCGAGCCGCCGCCACCGCGCGCGCGCAAGGAGACGCTGCCGCCGCCGAGCTCGCGCAAGGAGCCGCCACCGCCCCGCGCGCGCGAGGAGTCGTCGCCGCCACCGAGCTCATGCCGCCGTCGCCGCCGCCGAGCTCGCGCGAGGAGTCGCGACGCTGCCGCCACGCGAACGAGGAGCCGCCGTCGCGAGACCGAGTCGCCGCCGCCGAGCTCGCGATGCCGCTGCCGCGCATGAGGAGCCGCCGCCCGCAAGCTCATGCCGCCGTGACCTCGCACGGAGGCAGCGCAGGAGGAGGACGAGGTCGACAGGGAGGGGATGCGCCGCCGTGACCTCTCGCGGAGGCTTGAAGTAGGAGGAGGATGTCGCCGGCGAGACCCCGCTCAACAGGTTGTTCGCTGGAACTTGGGGAGATTGGGGAGAAGGGAGGAGAGAGAAAGAAGGGTAAAGAAGGATTGGAGGAGGAAGGAGGAAGAAGAAAGGCTAGTGTCAATGACAGGTGGGTCCATCGTATATTCAGGGCCGGCCCAGAGCATGTGCGGGCCGTGCGACCGCACAGGGCTCCCAAACTAATAGGGCCTCTAAATTGGCCCAATACAATAAGTATATATCTATAATTTTCTGTCTTATATTTTAGAATACAGGGAGTACTAGTAATGAATATTTTGTTTCTCTAAATTTTAAAGATTTTTTTATAAGTTAAAAAAGAAGTGCATAATTTTGAATTTTCTCTCTTACATTGTTGTATTTTGAGGCCTATTTGTAACTTTGTTGTATTTTTGCACCGGGGTCTCTAAATTGTAGGACCGGCCCTGCGTATATTCTTCGTATTTTGAATTGGTATTGATCGAAAATGCTTCGCAATGGCATGTTTGAAAGAAGAAACTCTTTATAATGGCACCAATAAAAATATTAACTTTATGGGAGTGACTCGGCGGCAGTCGCCTGGGTTGCTTCGTTGCAACCCAGGCGACGATTCCCACGCCCTCCTCTTCTTCTTCCTCGCGTTCGTCGCCTCCACCTTCTTCCTCGCGTCCATCGTCTCCACCGCCGCCTGGTGCTGCTCCGCGCTCCTCCCTCACCTCCCCCACCGCCTCCGCCCCGGCCAGCGGCGCCCTCGCCGTCGACCGCTCCGCCCCCAAATCCCACCTCCGCCGTGCTGCCCCGCCTACCCTAACCCGGCCGGCGCCTTGACCGCCCGCCACCGCCTTCACCCCCTCCCCCGGCTCCGGCGGCGCCGTCGCCGCCCTAACTCCACCCCCACCACCCACCGGGCCGCCGCCTCCCCGGCCATCCCTTTAAGCCCGGCGGCAACCTCGAACCCTAACCCGGCACGGTGGAGAGGACAACGCCGATGAGGAGGAAGATGGCGGCGAGGCGAGGAGGAAGAAGGCGACGGCGCAGGTGTGCACTCCCTCCTTTCTCTCTCCCCCTCTCGCTGCCTCCTCCCCCAAAATTGCTGGCAGGAGAAGTTTCCTGGGCGGCTTCGCTGCCGCCCAGGCGACTGCCAGGGAGCAAAACCGTAACTTTATAATGGCAAATTACACACACACACTAGCGCCAAGCAGCGCGCTTCGCACAGTTCAGTTTTTTTAATAGAACATGATTCGTCTTGTAAGCTACTTGATTGAACAAATATAATGAAGCGGGCTGACACAAAGTTTTCAATATTCATTATCCATACTGCACGAAGACAATTGTCTTCAAGGAAAATCAAGAAAGCAAAAGCGAAACATACCTTGAATAAATAGGGTCAGCCTATATGGTACGTAACACATTAGAATTCAAAGGAAAGCAAAAGATATATAAGCAAGGAAATAACTGAAATGCATCTTGCCCCCTCTGCTTGAACAATTTTTGTAAAGCAATACAACTTCCAATCTAAGCAAGACAAATCATTCCTTCGAACTTGCTATTAGAACAAATTGTTAAAGACATGAAAACCTATAGATTAGTAACAATAACAATGGATGTATACAGTGAACAAAGAAACAATAGGCTAATAGAATTATCAGGAAGAAACAACCAATAGCAATGTCTCTAGCCCAAGGTTTGATGCAAAGGACCTCTAGCCTGGTAATTTTGTTTCAGGTTTACATAATGACCAAAAAGGTGAGCATTTTCGAAGTCAATACATTACACTTGATGATGGCGGAGAAACATTTTCCCTTTTGAACAGAAATGTACCCATATATATGCACTACCCATATTGCAAGAAGTTAGATAGCAAGAGACATCAAGATATTTTTCTAGATTGGAAATGAGTGACTTTACATGTAGTCGAACAATGAAAAGTCTTCTCTTATACCAAGATTAAGCTCGATGTCTGAAAAGGCTTCAAATCATTTAGAGAAAAAACCGTTAGAGTAAGTAAGAGTATCTATACACACACATACTGAACCGTTATTCCTACTCTGGGGATGAATAGCTATTCGTCCGACGAGTCAGTTTGATGAGCAAACTGGCTCGCAATTAATGTTCTAATATGTGTTACGGTCTATTACTACCTATTACTGACGATATATCGCGAGATTTTACATGTAGACCAGATCTCGTGCATTGATTGCCGCATTAAAATATTTTTGAATTGTTTTGTTACCATATGAATTTGTTAATCTGATTGACAAACGGATTACTATTTTTACTTCTTTACTGTTATTATTGATTACTGTTGTTTACGTCTCTGAATTAGTAAGTACTAATATGGCAAAAAAGAAATGATATGGCAGTATATAATTTTTTATTATGAGTTCACTACCATTTACAAGAGCTTACATTCAATTACAAAACAACCCTAACGAAATTTTACGACCATTACTTCATTTTATGATCATTTACAAACATGTTACTACCGATTACAAACAACAAGCAACAAAGGGACGGTGCAGGCATGGTCCGGGCGCCGGAGTTGCCGGCGGTGGGAGGGAGGGAGTCGCTGGCGTGGGTCGAGCGCGTGCGGCGCCGGCGGCTGTCGTGGGAGGCATCGGGGCGGGCGGTTCGTGGCTTCGACGGCGGGTGGACATAGGAACCAGCGGGGATGGGTCGCTCCGGTGGGGAAGATGTCGTAGCCATCTATTGGCTCGCGGGAGAAGCCGCCATACGCCGACTCGCCGTGGAGCAGTCGAGCCTGCCGTTGCCTTCATGCCAGGGCGACAAGGGCAGCGGCGCCGCCGGGGGCGTGCGGGCAACGTGGGCGGCGCCGCCACCGAGGGACACGCGGGTGATGAGGGCGCCGTCGCCGTGGGGGGACGCGCGGGCGACGTGGGTGGCGCCGCCGCCGCATGCCGGGCCGGCCGCCATAAGAAATATCGCCGGCCGCCGGGGAGCAAGTCCGCACCACCGGGGTGGAGGCCGCCTGCTCAGATCACACGCGGGTGATGAGAGCAGCGAGGTTCACCGGAGTAGATGGAAGCGGCGAGGTTCACCGGAGTTGATGGAAGCGGCGAGGCTCACCGGATATGAGGTCAACGGCGTCCGGAAGTAGCTCGCTGGAGCTGGGCAGCGTCGGAGGCAGGAAGCGCCGGTGGCTTCACCGGCGAGGCGCAGAGAGGTGCCGACGTCGGGCGGGCGGTGCCGGACATAGAGCGGGACGCTCCGACGTGGGCGCAGGCAGCGGTGGAGGCAGGACGCGTCTGCAACTCTGCATCCTCGTCGCAAGTCAAATGGCAGCCACCGTCACACCGTGATGCAATTTCTGTGCAGTTAATGTGATCCACAAAATGTGGATCCACCATTGAGCATTTCGTGGCCGATGACAATTAATTGCTTTCGCTAATTAAGGTAATTAAGAGACTAACTAAATTATGCCGGGCGCCGGAGTTGCCGGCGGTGGGAGGGAGGGAGTCGCTGGCGTGGGTCGAGCGCGTGCGGCGCCGGCGGCTGTCGTGGGAGGCATCGGGGCGGGCGGTTCGTGGCTTCGACGGCGGGTGGACATAGGAACCAGCGGGGATGGGTCGCTCCGGTGGGGAAGATGTCGTAGCCATCTATTGGCTCGCGGGAGAAGCCGCCATACGCCGACTCGCCGTGGAGCAGTCGAGCCTGCCGTTGCCTTCATGCCAGGGCGACAAGGGCAGCGGCGCCGCCGGGGGCGTACGGGCAACGTGGGCGGCGCCGCCACCGAGGGACACGCGGGTGATGAGGGCGCCGTCGCCGTGGGGGGACGCGCGGGCGACGTGGGTGGCGCCGCCGCCGCATGCCGGGCCGGCCGCCATAAGAAATATCGCCGGCCGCCGGGGAGCAAGTCCGCACCACCGGGGTGGAGGCCGCCTGCTCAGATCACACGCGGGTGATGAGAGCAGCGAGGTTCACCGGAGTAGATGGAAGCGGCGAGGTTCACCGGAGTTGATGGAAGCGGCGAGGCTCACCGGATATGAGGTCAACGGCGTCCGGAAGTAGCTCGCTGGAGCTGGGCAGCGTCGGAGGCAGGAAGCGCCGGTGGCTTCACCGGCGAGGCGCAGAGAGGTGCCGACGTCGGGCGGGCGGTGCCGGACATAGAGCGGGACGCTCCGACGTGGGCGCAGGCAGCGGTGGAGGCAGGACGCGTCTGCAACTCTGCATCCTCGTCGCAAGTCAAATGGCAGCCACCGTCACACCGTGATGCAATTTCTGTGCAGTTAATGTGATCCACAAAATGTGGATCCACCATTGAGCATTTCGTGGCCGATGACAATTAATTGCTTTCGCTAATTAAGGTAATTAAGAGACTAACTAAATTATGGAGAGAGAATGGATGGCTGGTTCATGCGCACCATGTTAGGAGCCGGTATTAATTGCTATCAAAATTAATGGACAAATATACGAGATATCGTTATATTATCTCAGTTTTTTTCATGCGGTCAAACCTTGTTGGGTTCCACCATATTGGTCCAAACCGGCTCAAGAGGATGAATAACTATTCATCCCCAGAGGACAAATATATATATATAGGGCTCCCATTAGCCATGGCTGACAGGGCTCCTGGTCCGCCACAATCTCGGCCGTACAACGATGCCATCGTAGCCGTTGGATGGGAACCCCCGCCCCGCGTCCGGTCGCTCCAAAGTCCCATGCCGAACCGGATGAACCGGTTGGTTCGCTCACCCCAGACCCACACCGCGCCTATCTTTCTCACTCGTCTCTCTCCACTCCTCTCGACAAGCTCTCTCTCCCCCAGGCGAAATCCACCCTAGCAGCCGCCATCCTCTTCCTCCTCAAAACCCTAGCCGGCCTCTCCCTTCCCTCCTCATGTCCTCCTGCACTCACATCCCCTCAAACCGGCGCCGCCATGGTCAGAGCAGCCGCGTCGCTGCCACGGAGATAGCTTGTCGACGGGGGTAACCTTGGGGGTACTTGCCGGCAATGAATTAGAACAAGGCGCGCAAGACGAAAATTCGATGGTAATGCAAGAGTAGGAGACAAATGTATCCAGGTTCAGGCCCTCAATGTGAGGTAATACCCTACTTCCTGCGGTTGTGGGGGGATCTCGAGTACAGGGGTGGCCCTATGTCGAGATCGCTGTGGATTGATTGTCAAACTACGGCGCCCGACCCCCTTTTATATAGTGGAGGGGCGTGGACTTACATGGTAGGATTTCCTATTCGGGATAGAGTCCTATTCTATTAAGACCCGACTCGTATTGATGTTAGCTTGGTGCAATTGTGGATAGCCTTTCCGAATTGGGGGGTGTCCTTCCTTGTTGGATAGTTGCCTTGGCGCCCAAACCTTGTAGCGTAGCCGACTAATACTCGTCCTTCTCTCCTCGCCTTGGGCCGTCCCCTGCTGGGTGCTTCTAGGGCCTTCGTGAGGATACCCGGGGCCCATGCTCTCCACACTAGCCCCCGAGTGCTTTTACAATTGGTTTGCTTGATGGGCTGACTGATTTTATCAACTAGCAGCCCTTGAATACCTGCAAAAAAGATTGTAAAGGACTCAATAAAGCCCAAAGCTATGAGCGCTTGGTTTTGTCATGCAAAACTCAGTCAATAGCCTTACATGAGGCACGCTTGCAGCCGTGTGATTTTACGGTATGAGGCATTCCATTCCGTCATGCAGACTGGACAATGGCTCTAACTTGGAGCATGCCTTCATCCAGGTGGTACCTGTCCTATCCAATGGATGGATCAGCTTATGGCCCTCTAGGAGCATACCAATTTGGAAAAAATTAATCAAAAGGCGTTCATATCCGCTATATGGTCTATGACTAGCGACCTATAAATAGGCACACCTTAGGTGATTATTCCCAATCTCATCAACACCCAAACTTTGAACATGCAAAGAATGGCTAGTGACCCATGATGGGGTATGCCATGAGATATTTTTTCCTAAACATACATGTATAGACATGTACATATATATATATTTATAGCTTTGCCGGTGGGATGCCCTCAAAAGGGTGCACCGAGGCTAAATAGGCCTGATTTTAACTTTGCCTTTTTGCCAATGGCATAAGGGTCTATTAAGAAGGCCTGTTAAGGGGATTGCCCTTTACATTAGGTTTTATGGGCCTTTAAGCCCAATTCGGGGAGTTGAGGAGTCGCAACTCTTCCCGCAAGGAGTGCGTCACCCGGTTTTGAGCAGATGACGTAAGTTGCGCCGCCGTGGGGAAACATGATCATCAAGTGCGCTGTCCCGTCGCTACAGCTTCTTTTAGTGTATTCAAACGAGTACGTGTTTCGGTGATTGACTCGAATTCCTTGCCTATAAAAGGACAGACGATCTGAAGGAGATTTTTCACAATCTCTTGTTCGTTCTCCTCATCTTCCTCCTCCTCCAAACTCTTTTGTGAAACCGCCATGGCCAGCTCCAGCAATAATGGCGCTTCGTCCAGCCGCGGCCCTAGGGGCCGTGGCACTTCGACTCCTTCCCCCGGACCAGTCGGGGGAAGGCTCCCCTTTTTCCCTCTTGTCGACGTCGAGGGGGATGAAAGGTTCATGCTGCTGGGGTCGTACTACTTCCTCTATGATAGCGAGGAGGAAGAGGCCGCGTGGGAACTCGGCCGCGCCATCCACGCCTTCAACTCCGCGCACGTCGCCGTCCTCGCCGCCGAAGGCACACCAGCAGCGCCATCCGTGGTGCCGCTAGTGGTGCCACTCGTGGCACCCCCGGTGCCGAAACCAGTCGGCGGGGACCCGGTGTTCCACGCTGAGTTCTTTGCCGTCACTGGAGGCGCAGCGGCGCTGGCCGAGCTAGGCGACGATGCCTGGCTCACCGGCGTCAGAGAGAGCGAGGAGCGCCTCGTCGCCGCTCGTGCCACCACCGCCCTGCTCTGGCAGAGTGCGCGGCGGGAGTTCTGGCGGATCGAGGCCGAGAGGGCGATCCACATCCTGGTGGATGGGCACCCGTATCTCTATACGGTGATCTTCCTCTGGGATGCGCTGATCGAGAAGCTCCTCGCCGCCGGCTGGGCTTAGGCAGAGGGCTTCTCTCTTTTTTCTTCCCTTTCCTCTTTGGTTTTTATTTTTCTCTCTTTTTTTTCTTTTTTTCATCAGCTCTTTCTTTGTCCTCTACAAGCCTACGACGAGCCCTAGCTCACTTGAGCAGCACTGCAGAGTGACTCAGAAGAACTCTTTTGTGAGCCAGCAAAGAGCCTTAGCTCTATTGTGCTGAGCCTCAATCTTTTGTAAAAATCAGCCCAAGGGCCTTATATATGAAAGAAATTTTTTTTATTAAATTGACTCCTTTTCATATCTTGCACTCAACTTTTCAATTTAAGAATGTATCTTGCATAGTACTGCTGCTGAGTGATTTTCTGGCCAAGTGATTTTGAACCTCGACTGATTTCAAAACCCTTTAGGACAAAACTCCCAATTTTTCGCAAATTTAGGGCTTCTGTGCCGAGAGTTTGGGCTGACAGGACCACCAAATTTCAAATTTGGGCCGAAATTCAGCCCAAGTCCCAGCATGGCCTTATATATTGGAACCTGTCCCAAAATTAGGGTTTTACTGTTTCCCTTCTTCCTCGCAAACTTCGATCTCTTCGAGCTCGCTGCTAGAGTTCTAGATCCAATCCAAAGCCACAACTAAGAGCTCCAGATTCGATCTCCTCATCCTCCACCAGTGTCGCAATGGACTCCAAGGGCGGAGATTGGGTGAAATCCTCTGTTTCAGACCGCCGCCTCAAGGATCTGGTGAAGGAGCACATCATCTCAGGTCATGAGTTCATCTCTTGGCGCAAGGCCGCACGTGAGTCTCCTCCTGCTCCTGATACAGATGAGATTGTAGTTTTTGAGTCCTTTTTCCATAGAGGATTTGGACTTCCTTGTTCTTCTTTCCTCAGAGGTCTTCTGCACTTCTATGGGATAGAGCTTACTCATCTTAATCCCAGTTCGATCCTTCAGCTTTCTACTTTCGTGCATCTTTGCGAAGTGTACCTTGGAATTTCTCCACACTTCGCATTGTTTCGCACCCTCTTTCTGCTTAAACCTCAGCCCACCAAGGCTAGCCCTAAACCAGTCGGGGGGGGGGGGGGGGGGGGCTGGTTTTCATTTGAGGGAAAAACCAAAAAATTTTGATCTTCCTCTGAAGGGATCCAACAAGGGTTGGCACGCCGAGTGGTTCTACTGCGGCAACCTTTGTCCTGCTCTTCCCTCTTTCGGAGGGCTCCCACCAGTCGCAACCGACTGCTGGAATGCTCTTCCTTCTGAAAAGGAGGTGCACCAGGTCCCTGAGCTCCTAGTTTTCATAAAAAAGCTCAAGGATGAAGGGCTTACAGGAGTGGGTATTGTGATGAACTTCATCCAACGCCGGATCCAGCCACTCAAGGAACTTGCTCATCCTGCGTACGAGTACGATCAGCTCACTGACAGCACCCGAGAGTCCCCTGACCCAATGGCCCACGAAGTTATGGTGTCAAGGGTTGCTGATTTCTTCACCTCTGATGCTGTGATTAGCAATCTCGGATGTCCCAAGGCCTTCTCCATTAAGCATCCGTGACCTGAGGTAAAGGAAAAAATTTCTTGATAGGGTGTGGTATATCCACACACTATTAGATGTAGCCCCCGGACGGCACAACGGAGGCAGGGCTCGGCAGATCGCGAGCGAGGGGCGAGGCGATCGCGCGGCTGACCGGTGGTCCCGCCTGTCGGCGACTCCGGGCAGAGCCCGCGGCGGCTCCGGCGACGGCGCATCATCCGGCGAGGCGAGCGGCTCGGGAGGAAGGTAATGAGGAGGGGAGTCGATTGGTAGGGTTTCCAGCAAAGAACCGAGAGAGGGTTGCTGGGCGGCGCGATTGGCGGCGGGTGAAGGTTGGTGTCGCCGGCGAGAGGGTTTCGGCGGCGGAAAGGTGCAATTGGTCGAGGGGAAACAGAGAGGGAGACTCCACGAGGCTCAAGGGAGGCGCTGGGGTTTCAGGAAAGTTGAAATCGGCGCGGCCGTGGATGTCTTCGTCAACTCCGGCAACGGAAGAGTACCGCGGCGGAGGAGCTTTTATAGGCGGCACGGCACGGGCTCTTCAATGTGGTAGTTGGCAGGGCGCAGAGTTAAGATGCGGCGGCAAAGTCTCGGGCGCAGAGCGGCGGCGACTTGGCGTCACGGCGCAGGGTCAAGTCCGGCGACGTGCGGGTCGGCCGGTGACAAGACGGGAGAGCAGAGAGAGAAGAGGGTACGGAGAAGACAATCGGGGCGAGAGATCGCGTGGAGAAACGAGCCAGCGCGACCTCGGGACGGAGGCCGAACAGTGGCGACGACTGACGAACAGCGCGAGCGCGAGAGAGCAGAGAGGAAGAAAACAGCGGGGAGAAGGAGGGGGAAGACGCTGACAGGGCGGGCCCACCTGGCAGCGGCTCAGCGCTCGCGGGCGCAAGCGAGCTGGGCTGCGGCGGATGGCTGGGTCGGCGCGGCTGAGAGGGATTGGGCCGATGCGGCTGCGACGGCCCATCCAGAGGAGAAGAGAGGGGAAAAGAACTGGGCCGGCTCAGCTGCGGCCCAATCGGAGAGAGGAAGGAGGTGGAGAAAGAAATGGGAAGGAGAGGGAGCGGGCCGGTTCGAGCCGAGAGGAAAATAAGAGATTTTTGAATTTTCTGATTCTCATTTGAACTTTTATTTTCCAAAAACTTTTTAAACATATTAATACTTTAGGAAAATATAATTTTGTTTCTCCAACAATTTATTAATACACTTCCAAATACCTCCATTTGAGATTGGCTTTGAAAATATAATATACAAATTAAAAGTATTATTAGATTTTTCCCACCAAGGGTGCATGTTTGAAAAGTTTAAATCATTGCTCAAATTTAATTATAATGTATGCAATGATGATGATGCCATGATGCAATTTAAATAAATGATTTGCGATTTTAAAATTATGCAGTTTAAGGAATTATTAACGTGCCAAATTAGTTTTAACAATTTGGGATGTTACAGCCCGTCACCCTCAAGCTTAGATTATCGACCAAGTAAGCATCTTAATTCTTTCTGATATGTGGCTTCATCCTGCGACTTTAACCAAGAGTTAACGACAATTATCTATAGGAAACCTACCCCAAGCTCCACAGATACTGCTGCTGCAGAAGTTCCTGCTACCGAGGTTGAGGGTTCTGGATCTGTTGCCACTGATAATGCCACCAATGAAGCGGCAATTGTCGCCAAGGTGGCTGTAGACGCTTCAGATGTCGCAGCAGCCACTGCAGCCATATCCGCCCCAGACACAGCTCCCACAGATATGCCAGCTGCTCCCATTGAGCCTCAAGGTGATACATCTAGGCTAGAAGTTCTGCTGAGTGACCCCATGGCCAGTTCCTCTGCACCCGGTACGGAGCTATCTCTTCTTCCTTCGGCCACGAGGGCCCCTTAATCAGCGGAGTGGAAGAAGGTGGCTGGCGTTGAAGCTTCCGAGGTAAGAAGGTGGCAATGATTGGGAGGCACTGGGAGAATTTTCGAGCCAATGCTCCATATTGTTCATGGTAAGTTTCTCAACAAACCTGTCGATGGTTTTTTGCATATTAATGCTTATTTTCTCCCATGCACGTCTCAGAAACTCAGTATGCGTTCATCGGACAAGACCATGATCATGAAGGATCTGGCCACCAAGCTGAGTGTCGCACGGGATGGTTCAAGCGAAGAAGAGCTTCGCCGCACTGTCCTAAGTGAGTATCCTATACAGTCGTCTTCTTTGATTTCTGCAGGCCGCGACGAGACCATTAAGAGGCAAGAAGAGGAAAATGCTCGACTTCGTGAGCATATTAAGAAATTGGACCAAGACCATTCGGAAACCAGTGATCAACTCAAGAAGTTGGAGCTAGAGCATTCCCAGACCAACAAGAAGCTGAAACAGGCCAACAAGGAGCACAAAGTTTTACCTTTGTTTGTCCATGCCTATTTTGCCTTTCTCCTTCTTTGAGTTGGCTTTCATTTTGATCTCCGTCGTGCATATTACCAAAAGAAAACTCAGGCTCAGTTTGAGGATTTTGGCAATAAGGTGAAGGCTGCAGAGGCTTCGCGTGCTAATCTCATGAGAGCAGCAGAGACTGCTCTTCTGGCTGTCTATTCAGAGGAGGAGCTAACTCCTGATGGTAGTGAGACAATGTCTCAACTACAGAATCTTCCGCAGCAAATCAAGGAGACAGTCAAGGAGGCAGCTATCAGTTGCACCAGTCAAGCCTTGGCCATCATCAAGTCCCATCATCCTGAAATTGATCTGGGGGCTGTTCAAGCCGGAATCTGTAATTCTTGCTCCGAAGAATGTGCCCAAGAGCTCATGGCAGAAGTAAAGGATACTGCTACTGCCTTAGCCTCAGATCTAGAGCTGTAAAGAAACAAAGAATTTCTTAAGTAGGTGGAAAACTTAAGGATTCAATGCTTGGGATGTAATATAACTTTTGCTACTTGTTTTTAATTATTTGGTTGTTCTATCCGAGTGGTTTTTGTTTTCCTTTCGTTTTTGACTTTCAATCCAAGCTAGCTAGTCTAGCCCCCGAGCGCCGAAATCTAGCTCTTGGCACTTGGCTCGTGGCACTCGGCTCTTGTCCCTGTTCGCTTAAGGTGACTAGAAACTTACTTTGCATGGTATCTAAGTTTGAAACTACTCAGAAAGTTTAATCACTCGGAACTTGACAATCTCAAATAAACAGAAACTGAAGCTTTATTAAACATAGGGTGCGGCGAATCCGCACACTATTAGGTGTAGCCCCCGACTCTCTGCTTGATCAGAAGGATCAAGTGGAGAGTCAAGTGCGCTCTTTATTACAAGGGGAACTAAGTACAAAACTTACGAATAAAAACGACGTAGTTGTTCTATATTCCAGGTGTTGGAGAAGACTTCTTCGTTCTTCAGTCTGTAAGCCCCCGGGCGTACCACCTCATCCACAATGTAAGGGTCTTTCTAAATTGGAGAGAGATTATGCTCATGCTTCTTATTCTTTCAAAGAACCAGGTCTTCTTTGGAAAATGCGCGGTTTCGTACATTGTTCTGATGATAGCGGTGCATCCCTTGTTGGTATCTAGCTGAACGAACCATCGCTGCTTCCCTTGCTTCCTCCAGCCGGTCTAGGTCTTCTAGTCTGGCTTCGTGCGACTGATTCTCTTGATAGTGTTGCACCCTTGGAGATTTGAACATAAGCTCTGTTGGCAAGACCGCCTCTGTGCCGTATACCAAGAAGAAGGGGGTTTGCCTTGTTGCTCTACTAGGAGTCGTCCTGAGTCCCCAGAGGACAGACGGCAACTCTTGTACACATTGTGTAGCATATGGTTTGAGATGATCATACATGTGCGCCTTGAGCCCTTGTAGAACCATGTCATTGGCACGTTCCACTTGTCCGTTGCTCCGCGGATGTGCCACAGAGGCGTAGTGTTGACAGTCAATTTTAATAACTTTTCATACGCTTTGGACCGTCAACATATCTCCCGTTTGTAGGAACATGAACTAAAATTGTGCAATTTAACAAAGTTCCACAAGTTTTGGTGAGTTTGTGACTTCAGGGACTTGGTGTACAAAAATGGACCTGAACCGGTGAAAAGAGTGGGTCGGTCGACCCACCCTATGCCGGCCGACCCACACTCGGTGCCAAACCGAGTCGGTTTTCCTTCAGGGCTTCTAGAAGCACCCCTAGAGCCCATCCCAAGCATCCATTACAGTCGGTTTGATCCAAAAGTTGAGGTTCCTTCACAAGTCTAGCATTGGATTCTAAAGTAAGTGCTAGATACCAGCTTCAACTACCAAAACCGTCATTGGGAGAAGATCCACACCGCACAAGAAGCATCCCAGGGGAAAGGGAGGGCCAGGATAGACCAAAGCCAGGTCGGCCGACCCCCCTTTAGATCCCCCTTGGATTCTCCTTCGGTTGGGGAGTGTGTGACACTTGTCCCCATACATGGCATGTGCCCATTCACTGCGGTGGCTTATAAACAGAGCCCCTCTCCTTCATTTAAGAGGCACGGAGAAGTGCGGGAGACATCCAAGCGGCGCAGCGCTGCCCAGATATCAAGTAGAGTAGGTGAGAGAGGAGAGTGTAGTGCCGAGAAGAAGCCGGTGTGTCGGCATCCCTCCACTAGAGCTCCGGAGCTGAACTCGGGTGTGAGTTCTGCCTCTGTCTTCTATCGTAACACTTAGTCCTATCTTTTATTTATCAATCAAGTTTACTTCATTTACTTTGTCTCTGTTGGTACTAGGCTCACGCTATATCTTAAGTGCTAAATCTATGTGCTTAGTTGACACAATAGATATTAGTGCCAAGGGTAGTGGGAGTACGTATTAAGTGACGTCCTTGATACGTATTAATGCTAGGTACAGACGTGGTGTTTGGACTAGTTAGTATCCGGTAGGCACCTGATTCAACGGCATAGCGGTAGGTAGTAGGTAGTGACAGCCCTACTATCCGCGCGGCAGTTTGTGAAATCCACCATGTTAGTCTCAGACCAATTGAGCTCAATCGGGGGTGATCATAACTATCTGGGATTCTTAACTGATAGCGGGTAGTAATGAATCAGCCGAGCTCCGATACAGAGTAGCAAGTGTAAGTGACTTAAATCGTGTATCTTTGACTAGTGTCCGTAGAGCCTCGACCCGAAATACATTTACCTCACTTTCGTCAAATCACCTCCATATCCATCCGGGCAGGATAAGATTAGAAACTAGACACTTCTCGTTCTCGTAGGAAATCGATACCTTTGGAATACTCAGGGGTGAAAGCTACTGCGATATCCGTGCGCTTGCGGATTAAAACTCTAATAGGCATAAGAATCGCCAACACATAGCACATTTGAATTCCTTGCTCGTCGCCCCAATCTTGGAACTCCGTGCTTTTGAACTGAACGCCATTATCAGTGATAATTCTGTTTGGGACTCCAAGTCGAACCGTGATGTCTCGAAAGAACTCCACGGCTTTGGCTGTTGAGATGTCCGCGACAGGCTTGGCTTCAATCCATTTAGTGAACTTGTCAATTGCGACAAAGAGGTGAGTGAAACCACCCGGAGCCCTCTTTAAGGGCCCAAGCATATCCAAATTTTAGACTGCAAACGGCCATGTGATTGGTATGGTCTGTAGATCTTGGGCTGGCATATGTGTTTGTCGTGCGAAGAATTGACACCACTCACACCTGCGTACTATGTCCTGTGCGTCTGTTACCGCAGTCGGACAGAAAAACCCTTGTCTGTAGGCCTTGCCTACCAATGAATGAGCTGCCGCGTGATGTTCGCAATCCCCTGAGTGGATTTCGTGAAGGAGTTCACGACCTTCTTGTTCTGAGATGCATCTCCTCAAGACTCTGAAGGCATTCTTACGAAAGAGCTCATTGTCAACCACCTGGTAATTCCTGCTTCGACGTTGTATGTGCTCAACTTGGCTTCGATCTTCAGGCAGCTCATCGCGCAAGATATAATCCAAGTAGGGCTGTGTCCACTCAGGTTGAACAACGAGTGCTTCATCTTCGACCTTGTCCTCCTAAGTGTTTGACTGCGCTGTGAGCTTGATGGAAGGCTTGCACAATTCTTCAACAAAGACACCAGTCGGCACTTGTGCCCGACTGGATCCCATGCGGGCCAGCTTATCTGCCTCTTCATTCTCTTTGCGCAGAACATGTGTCAGTTCCAATCCGTCAAATTTATCCTCTAATTTTCTGACTTCCTGATAGTATGCAAACATGCTGTTGTCAACACACGACCACTCTTTTTGTACTTGGCTAATCACTAGCTGAGAGTCTCCACGAACCATTAATCATCATGTCGACGGTTGGGATATTGACCCAAGTCAACCAAGGTTCTTCAAGGAGGAGATAGGAGACACGCCGAACAACCACGAACAGCAACGAACAGGAGACAGGGGTTTTTATCCTGGTTCAGGCCTCTCAGGAGAGATAATAGCCCTACGTCCAGCCTTTCTTTATATCAAAGAGTATTACAAAGTGGAACTCGGCGAGATCAACAGGTCTCGGCGAGTAGTATGCGAAATCTATCGGCCAGGGGGCCTC
>SPJY01003267.1:1131894-1282365 GCA_005191435.1 Raddia distichophylla
TTAGCCGACTGGTTCGAGCTCTCGGCGAACTTCTGCAGAATAAGACAGTCTTTGGCAGAGTGCTTTCCTCGAGGATGGAAGGGACATACCGAATCCATCACTTTTTTGTAGTCGTTGTCGTTGGGGGCTTTGGTCGGTTGCGCTCCATGTTGGCGACCATGTTGTCCCCCTTTCGCTTCTTATCCTTGGGCTTGCCCTGCTAATCGTTAGGCTTCTTCTTCTGGCCTCCTCGGCTTCGGCCTCCTGATCCACCATTGTGAACATGGCCTTGAGATTACGCGGGGGGTCCCGGGTCATCTGCCTGATTAACTCCTCGGATTTGCATCCGGCAAAGAAGGCATCGATGACTGTTTTCTCCGAAACGTCCCGGATCTCGTTCTTCTTCTTGGTGAAGCGCTTGATGAACTCGCGAAGAGTCTCGTTCTTGCGCCTATGTAACTGTCCAATCTCCCACCTCCCTGTGGGCCTTTCATAGGTCCCTTGGAAATTGGCGATGAACTGCTCCTGGAGGTCGTCCCAAGACTCGATAGAGTTCTCCGGGAGTCCCGTTAGCCAGGTCTGGGCGGTTGGGGTCAAAGCGACCGGCAAGTAATTTGCCATGACGTTCTGATCACCTCCTGCCGCGCTGACTGCAAGATGATTTGTTGTCTCATATGTCGCTCATGCCGATGGCCTCTACCCCCTCCCTTTATATAATGTAGGGGGGGGATAAAGTTACAGGATAGCACGCGGTATACGGTAGCTAATTCTGTTATGTCGTTACATGTCATGCATGCATTGATCTGCTAATTACATGGAGATAGATCATATCCTCAGGAACTTCCTTGTAGCTCAAGCCACGTGTAGTCCGAGTGGTCTCTATCTTCAACCGGCCGACTTGGATCGCCCCCAATCTACTCCCTTATGGGCCTTCTAGAGGATACCCGGGGCCCATATAGTCCACAACTTCCGGAACTCCGAGCGTCTGCTCGACTTGACTCTAACTCCTAACTTCTACTAACTAAGAGCTACTCTACAAAGTGGAATAAAGAGGTGAAAGTGTTGTGTTACAAGTGAGGAGAGGGGGTCTATTTATTGTGCTGCGCAGCCAACCGGGGTGCTCCACGTGTAGGGACACGTGTCATCCATCCCTCCTCCGAAGGGGAACCCGAGGGGGCTCAACACTGGGTCGGCCGGCCTAAGTGGGTCGGCCGACCCACCTCCTTCGTCTCCCGGCCATGGATTTTGCATGGGATGCTCCCTTGATGGTGTAGATCATCCCCTTAAGCCGGTGCGTCAAATGGACTTGCGCAAGAAAGGAATCCAAGGGAATCCTATGCTCATTTGTGAAGCAACCGTGTTCATTCGATCAAACCGACGGTAGTGGATGGTCTAGATGTCTTCATTTTATGTTTTTATGCCACCAGGAAGAAGACAGGGCTGGATTGGTGACGTGGTTGGGTCGGCCAACCTAGGTGGGTCGGCCGGCCTGGCCTGTTGCCCGGTCTGGCCCTGGTTTGTCCTGTTTTGCACACGTAGACCCAAAACTCACCAAAACTTGTGGAACTTTATTAGAATAAATAAAATGTTAGTACTAACCTTGATTTTCCCTTGAATAGCCGGAATTCCAGAATATGTTGACGTGTAAAATTGGTGTTTATTTGACGTCAACAGGGCACTCTCCGGAGAATGAAGGAAGGACTGGAGGAGAATTAGCACAGTAAAACCACTCCGAGTGCCGGCCCTTGTTGGAGGTCCTCAGAGGAAGATCGAAATAATATTTTCTAGCCCCTTCCCGCAGTTGAAATCCAGCTCCGCCTGCGGCTCTGGGAGAAGTCTTCTTAGGGAAGGGCTTAAAGAGATAGAGAAATCTGAAGAGGTCGAAATGCGGGGCGATCCCAAGATAGGCCTCACAAATGTGAATACAAATTGCAATTTGGAAGATGGAATTGGGGTTCAAACGGGAGACCTTGATCCCATAAAAGTGTAGCAATCCCCGGAAGAAAGAAGAGCAAGGCAGGCCGAAGCCATAGAGGAAGGACTCGAAGACCACTACCTCGTCGGAGCGAGGGGTGGGGCAAGACTCACCGACGGTAGGGCGCCACGTGATGAATTCTTCGGTGGGGAGCACGCTGATGGAGACAAGCTTCTGTAGCCTCCGCTCAGTCGTAATGGACTTCATCCACTCTTTGCCGCTCTTGGCTGCCTTCGGGGCGACGGGAGATGGGGGAGTCATTGCAGATCGGAGACGGTGGCGGCGGAGGATGCGACGGAGAAGAACCCAAGCGGCGGAGTTCGCTGGGAGAGAACTAAATGACTGGCGCGAAAAGTGGGCGAGGTGAACTAATTTCGTTCCCCTGTTCCTAATTTATCGCAACGGGCAGCGTTTCGCATTCTGGGCCGGGCCTTTGTCTAGCGTTGGATGTGGCCTTTTCGAGAAGGGCTCGGATAACCACTTGGGTGGCCGAGTGCTTCTTCCCGAGAGGTTCG
The DNA here is from genome assembly GCA_005191435.1 of Raddia distichophylla. NCBI lineage: Eukaryota > Viridiplantae > Streptophyta > Magnoliopsida > Poales > Poaceae > Raddia > Raddia distichophylla. The sequence continues at coordinate 1,134,364 of SPJY01003267.1, forward strand.
CGTACTCGTTGGGCGCCGGTTTGTGAGCGCGCAGTCCTAACTACTCGGATAAAGCAATGTCAGTTGCGGATTCAAGATTGAAGCTGAAGATTGACATGGGATTCTCCAAAAGACTTTCATTGAAATGGCTCTTAGGCCTAATTACATATTTCCGCGGCACGGCACAGTGAGCTAGGGCTCGTCGTTGGCTCGCGGAGAAACAACAGAAAGAGAAATTATTCCGATGGCCACTTCACATCGAGGATGGAAGCGACAAGTGCGTCCTTCAAAGGAGTGTGCACTGCGTAGAGTCGTGGATGGCCGCTGATTAGGATTCTGATGGCTCTCTGAGCTGTCTGTTCCGCGAAATCCTCACGCCAACGTTGCCATTCGGCGGCTACGGCGGCCATCGGGGCAGTGATTCGGGCATGCTCCTCGGCGCAAGCGATTTCCCATGGATCCATTGCTCTTGAAAAAGAAGAGGGTGGAGGTTTTTGAGTTTCGCCGGAAGAAGAAAAACTTGAAGAACTCGCAAGCTAGATGTGAAGCAATGCACTACCCCTGGATTTCTTTTATACACCGAGAAGTTCAAAGGGCGTGCCTTGTAATCCGTTTCAAATACAGCAAAATCATCATGATGACGGGACGGAAGTAGATACGGATACGTTTCCTAGCGGAAGCGCGTGTCGCTCCGACTGTGTGTGAAAAGACGCGAAAACGCTTTGCCTTCCCCTTAATGGGCTTGGGCTAAAATTGCAAAGGGCTATCCCCTTAACATGCTTTCTTAACACGCCGCTAACGGTGGCAATTTGTTAACATCGAGCCTAATTCGGCCTCGGTACACCCTGGAGGGCATATGACCGGAAGCGCCAAGATTAAAAATATTTCACGGCATACCCCATGCTAGGTCACTAGCCAGCTTTGCATGCTCAAGGCTGGGTGTTGGTGAAATTTGGGTACAATTTCGAAGGTATGCCTTTTCTAAGATCGCCAGTTGTATACCACTACCCGAATACAAATACCTCTCGGCCAAATTGTATCCAATCTGTATGCCCCTAGGGGCCAATGCTAATCCCTTCTCTGGTTGGGACAGGTACCACTCGGCTGAAAGGTGTGCCCCATGTTGGGCCGAGTGCTGGCTCTTACAAGTTAAGGCCAGGCACCTGACGCTGATCTACTTTGAAACGCTTAATTTACAGCATGCTGCAAGACAGAAATTGTAATTGCATGGCTTAAGGCATGTCCCATGATGGGTCACTTGTTGCTTTTGCAATGCGAGGGTAAATGTAAAGTATCCGAACTCGTCTGTTGAGGTGACGTGCCCAATGGGCCAAAAGAAGCTGGAGTTTGGTACTGCCAATCCAGGCGTTGCTTCAACACAAAAACTTAAGATTTCTTAAGTTCTTCACAATCTCTTTTCAGTTTATAGGAGATATTGGTGAAACCAGTCGGCCGGACATCAGCCGAGACATCTGACTCGATCGTAAAGCACTCGGGGGCTACTGTGTACTACATGGGCCCCGGGTATCCTCTAGAAGGCCCATAAGGGAGCAGATAGGGGACGTCCCAAGTCGGCTGATTAGGAATAAAGACCACTCGGGTTACACGCGCCTTGAACTCCAAGGAAGTTCCCGAAGATATGATCAAGCTCCATGTGATTAGGAGATTAATACCTGCATGTCATGTAACGGCATAACAGAATTAGGTACCGTATATCATGTGCTACCTTGTAACTCTATCTCCCCTTACACTATATAAAGGGAGGGGGTAGAGGCCATAGGAAAAATCATCTCAACATCATAGAGCATACATTGCCATCATCTCGATCATCTTGCATTCCGCATCTTGATCAATCATAATCCCAAAGCACAAGAAGTAGGGTATTACCTCGGTTGAGGGCCTGAACCTGTATAAACCCAGTCTTGTGCTACCATCTGGTTTGGTTCTTGCAAACGCCCCCTCTTACAAATTCATTGCCGACGGTGACCCCCCAGTTAGTCACTAATTGACATCAGCAATCATGCAAAATTGATCATATCAATCCGCAATGGACTGGTTGATCTCATCAACCTAAATTCCGATTAATCTCTATTAATCCAGTCACATGGATGATCACATCATCCAGACCACAATCTCATGCCATCAAATTAATCTTGCTAACCTAGCACATGCTCATCAAATTAATCATATTAATCTAACAAACACGTCAAGGTTGATCGCATCAACCTAAACCGATCCAATCGGCGCTATAGTCAAAACTAAATAATTTCTTCGACAATGATACCAACAAATCAAATCTATTAGATCATATTTATCTTAGAAAAGCCATAGCATGCTCGAGTGATTGATCCTATCAATCAAATCCTAACCGATCTAATCGGCTAGATCGAATCTGGTAATAGATCGTATCTAGTACCCCGCATATCACATATGCGCCGCATATCACATATGCGTCAATCCAGATCAAGAACTAAACAGGATTGCTCTGATACCACTGAAGGGAAACGTGGGATTGCTACGCTAGCAACGAATCAAATTCTACCGCGGAAACCCAGAAACATCCTGCAAGTAAATGACCACAGATCAAGATTACCTTACGACGTGCTGTGCAGCGGAAGACGAGTCGATGAAGCCGGTTCACCGATCTGCACGTAGTTGTACGGAACTAGTCGTTCACCGTAATTTAGATCAGCACCGAGTGCTCGCTGAGCGCTTTCTGATGGTGCTGAGTGCTCGCCGAGTGCCACGGCCAATCTCCATGTCGTGGAGGTCGTCGACGTACTCCGCGCGCTCGCCGGGATTCGCCATCTTCCCGAGCAGCTCACATTTAAACAGACGCCCCGGCCATATCCAAGCTCCTTTTTTGACGTTCTACCACTCGTTGGAAAGTTAAAGAGATTATCTTTCCAACGCATCCAGCTTTGCTCGGAAACTCCTTCTGAATCAACGGGAATCGACGAAACAAGATCACATCCAGATCATATGCGCGAGCAACGACGTCTCGATCTCAGGTTCGCATCGGCTAGCGCCACAAGGTGCAGCGCCTCTACGGTATCCACACATACAGAGATTGGGATACATCCATGCGCGGTGTGCTAGAACCGGTACATAGACGCCTAGGAGAGATGACGGCTAGGGTTTGGTGGAGAGGGAGAACTTGCGCACGGGCATTTATCGACCTCTCCTCCACCTCCCTTTATATAGCGCCCACTATTGGGCCCTCTACGCTAGAAGCCCAATATGGTTTGGGTCCACATCATGTGTATCCCACACTAACCGTGAGCTCGCATCATATGCGACTGTTGACACGAAAAGTTGAATCTTTGCGAACACACGTGCGGAAGCGTCAAGTCTGGGCTTGCGTCGCAACCAGGACCCAAACGTGCCAGTTAGTTTGACCTGTAAATTGACAAGGAATAAATTGTCAGTGACGGGGCCCCAATCGGCTTTAAGAAACAGCCAGATCAATTTTTGCGAATCGGCATGGAATCCGATTGTATTTCTATCGGCTTAATGCCTGATAGAGCGATAAGTGTAGATGGGCATTTAAACATAAACTTTTCATCTCTTTTTTGTTATTTTATAAGTAGAATTAGCCATAAATCTTTGGTATCAATTTATTAGATTAAATCAAGACATAGATTGAATAAATTGGTCAAAGCCAAGACAGTATTCAAATCTAAATCTAGATATAAACTTATAAACCGATTTTAAGGGTTTAGAAATAATATAGATAAGTACAATGCTAATCGGCAAACAACTAAACGTGCAAAATCCTAAAACAAGCATACGCAAGATCGATTAAACGAGACAGTTGCGTATATCGGATTCAGGAAAAGCACATAAGGTAATTGACAATCGGCATTGCAAGGTAAATACATATTACAGATCGATTGCACGAGGCAGTGTAACATGCGAGAACATGTTAAAGATCGGTAAACCCGAGACAGTTTAACATGCTTTGTATACGTAAGATCAAGACGATACAGCCATGCATACGGGTTACAAGAAGAGAATCGATTATTCCATCGTGATAGCTCTACCTGCGAGTTGAAGCCTTTCGACGAAGTCGATTGGATTCGAAAAGAGTAGTTGTGTTTGTATATGTCGTATATCTTTTACACGGGACTTAGGACCCTATTTATACTGTTACAAAGCCGAAACCGACACAACCTAATTTGCCGTGTCGTGAAAACCATCTTCCGATCATAGCTTCGTAACCCTTCCGGAATCTTGTAACTATCGGAATTATTTCACATACACTTCTTTCTTCTAATACAACCCAATAATTCCGATAACATTAGCTTGCTCACAATATCCGATTTTTCTGCCAAATTTGGGTGTCAACATATGCCCCTAAGTTTGGCAATGGGATACTCTCATTAGCTGAACTTTTACTAAAAATCGGATTTTCCATCCCACTTGTCTTGGAAGAATTCACAGTTTTACCCTGCGTTTCTCACTTCTGGCCCATTATGAGAACACGTGCCAGCCCACTATGTGACATGGGCCGTAACAGTAACGCCGAAGACCCCGGTAAAAACCCTAGTTTTACCGCGGCTATAAATAGGCGGCCATTCGCTGTCACTTTCACGCTCCCCTCTGCGCACAAGCCTCCTGCATCGGATTTCTGGAACTCTGAGGATTCCCAGCGCACAGCCACTTTCTTCGCAACTCTCGATCGGCAATCATGTCTCAGGTACTATTCCACTGTTCCGATTCTGAGGCTTTATATTCTTTGGGCCCAGTAGGAGAAAGAGACCCATCATCTTTCATAGATCATTCGGTAGCAAGGCTTCCGTTATTTGCCGATGAATTTAACATGAATAGTTGGAAATCGGCATTCCGCTCCTGGCCTAGCCCGATCAAGGGATATAAGGACTGGCTCTCTCGGGTCTATAGCCAGAAAAAGAATCAATGGACCGAATTAGGGATTGCCGATGCTATCCTCCTTTCCTTGCATCCCCCTCCAGCGGATGAACCGTTTATGGCAGCATCGGCATATTTTTGGTGTGACACAGCCAACGCCTTCCTCTTCCCAACAGGACCAATGAGCCCTACACTTCTGGATGTGGCCATGTTAACTGGTCTTAGTCCCGATGGAGAGATGCTATCGGCTTTCGACCTATCTGCCACCCTCAAGCTAGTTCCCGAAAAGAACTTCGGCTGGCAGCGCTACATTAGCACCCATCAGCAAACAGGCGATGTTAAGGACGAAGAACACATCGCCTTTTTGAACATGTGGTTAGACAGATTCTTTTTTCTGTGGTTAGTCTCTCAGCCCCAGCAAGGTTTATCAAGGAGTTGCCGAAGCTCTGGCAGCCGGACAAAAACCAGCAATCGAAAAATACTTGCTAGGAGCGACATATCGGATGATGCACGAGATCAGGGAAGGTCTCTGTTCTAAAAAATCTGATTATTCAGTTGGAAATTTGGGTGGTCCTTTCTGGTTCATGTGTTTATTCCTAAAGCTTCATATATATAACTCCATAGGGGAACTTGATTTTGGTCTAGAGTTTCCGAATGAAGAGGAAGAAGCCGATAGCAACGACCACCCCTACAGATCTTATGGAGAAATAACCTCTGTCAACTGTAATAAGAGACGCCTGAACCAAGAAGATTTCTCACATTCTCTGGTCGCATTCTTCACCATGTCTGAATCGGAATATAGCCCAGAACAGTTCAACCCGTATACCGATTTGGACAGATACACAGTTCCCTCCTTTTTTCGATTCTCTAACACCATAAGTGGCGAAATCTTGTCATCATTTAAAGAATTCATCTCTCCGGGCATCTTCTTTGCTATTCTCAGCACAAGAACTCATATCAGAAAACCATCTTATGAGTTCTACCATCCTGCCACCTAAATGCTAGAGAAGATCTAAACTTCCAATCGGCATAAGGAATCTTAGCTGCTGCACACATTGCTTTTGAAATGCCGATGGAGTTTATAATGTGGTCTGCAACCTCTCCAAAGTTCAGAACTTGGTGGGATTCTATTGCCAAGAACATTTATGCCGGGTGGAGCTACAGCCTTAATCGAAAAATTCACTGGCAAGAAAGAGGTTTGCAAACCTAACTGGCCAAAGATTACCGGTATAGAAGAATCTTCATCAGAATCGGAGAACAGCAGCACGGCAAATACCGATTCTGATAATTCCGATGATGAAGATGATAATTTTGACAACGATGAAGAGGAAAATCTTTTTGAGTCAGGACCCTCTTCATCGGATTCAAATGACGAAAGAACAGAATCTCACTACCACGCATCGTCTTCTGAGAACGAGGTCACTAACTTGCGTGCGTTTACTAACTCACATAATCCCTTTTCCGATAACTAACCTTGCATTATTTTCTTTTACAAAGCGGAAACAAGCGCTGCAGGTCCAAGCTTGTCGGGGATGAAGCCGGACGCCTTCACTCGACGGCCAAGTCTGCGTCGGCATTTACCCAAGGATCCTCTCAGCAACCAAAAAAGAGAGGTACGATCGGCTTACGATAAACATTCCCCCAAAATCCGATTTCTTACTCATCCTTGATCAATAGGGAGACCCGACGGAGACGTCGGCCAGAAGAAGAAATTGGCCATAAAAAAACCAAGACCCCAAAAGGTGCGTACACCCGATAGCACGGAGTCTGTATGTGACACAGTAAGCACTTGATTTTCCTCAGATTTTCATAACTTTCCTTCGGTTTTGTTCTTATCGAAATTCTAATTTCAGGACACCTCTCTCATTAAGAAGAAGAGGGATACCACACCTGCTCCTCCGCTAGCATCGCAAACACCACTAGCCTTCAACCCCCAAGATGTAATTGGAAATTCTTTGAACCTGTTTGCAAAATTCTTATATGCCGATCCTTTATTACTTTAAAATTTCTTTCTCCAGTATATGTTTGAACCTCGAAGCCCAGTTCGGGTAACAGTAGTACCCACACAGGTGATTACTTATGATGGGGGAAAACTGACGAGCTGAACTTTGATCCATCAAGCATGGATTGGCTTGACGATGACCTGGAGATTTTATCTTCTCCGATCAGGACTCCATCTCCTGTCGCCGCTGCCAAACCCTTTGCTGCTGAGCCGTCCAGGGCCAATCGACTTCTCCTGGACACCCTCGCCAAGCTGAAGCAAATGTGGGAGCTAGTCGGCAATGAATCGGCATTTCTGGCCAATCCCTCTGCTGTACGGGACATTGCTGATTCTATCGAAGAGATCCTCCCAGAACAAGTAGTATCAGCCATCCAGAAGCTGCTGCCTCTCGGTGAAAAGAAAGCCGAATTCGACGCGGCCCTGGATCGGCTTCACCAAAGGGAGGCGCTCAAGGATGCCGAGGCAGAGTTGAAGGCACTCATTCAAGATGCCAATGCTCAAAACGACAAATTCCTCGGGTTAAAGCAAGAGGTCGAATCGGCAAAGACTGCTTCCTCCAAAGCAATTTCAAGGGTTAAGTCCTTGGAACAAGAATTAGAGAAGGCAAAGAAAGCTGAAGCGACCGCTCGCTCAAGCTATGAGGACTCAAAATTGGCTTGCAAAGAGCAATATGGAATAGTGAAAGCTTGCGGCCTGGCAGTATTAGAAGCCAAGAAGAAGGTTCCGATTGTGCCTGGATCTACCGAAGAAGATACCGCTACCGTTAATCAGATCCGTGACACAATCGCCGATGCCGCCGCATCCATTTTGAATTTTGTGAATGAGTGGCCTGCGAGCCAATTCTTAAAACAATGTTCTATGGATGGATCGGCAAATTTAGCCAATAAATACTTTTCGCTTGTTGGGCGCAAAACATTCAAGGCCTTCGTGCCTTTGTAATAACTTTATTTCCTTTTTGCAAATCCTTTTGCTTTTATCAATGTTTTATCTATAGGTGATTAATCAGAATCGGCTTTTGCTCAACAGCAACGTGTTGAGTGAAATATTAACAATTCAATCAAGCCTTTTCTTCAAAAACAAGTACTTGTCGACCTTTTAAACTATAGGCGATCCTTTCAGAATCGGCTTTTACAAACACATCTTTTTAAGCTCCAATCCAAACACTCGGATAATACTTTTTCAAATATTTAGCATTAATCGCTTTCCTGAAAACTTGCCCTTCAAGTGTCTCCAAAATATATGCGTTTCCAGACATAATCCTATTGATTTTAAACGGACCTTCCCAATTTGGTGACCACTTCCCGTACTTAGGATCTCTTGAACCAATCGGTAAAAATATTTTCCACACAAGATCTCCCACTTCAAAAGTTTTCGGCACAACTTTCTTATTATAGTGTCTGGCAACTCTTTGCTTGTCGCGTTCAATATGCTCCAAAGCCTTTAATCGAATTGCCACCATATGATCAAGCTTATCCACCATCAGATTTTTGTAATCATCGGCTTTTACATTATTCTGTTCTTCAACCCTTGTAGATCCGACGATAGCATCAACTGGTAAAACAGCCTCTTGACCATAGACCAATTCAAAAGGTGACACTTTGGTAGCTCCATGCTTCGCAATCCGATACGCCCATAGCGCATCCGCCAAAGTATTATGCCAACCCCACGGCTCTTCATCAATTTTTTTCTTAATCAGCTTTACAGCACTTTTATTAAAGGATTCCGCTTAGTCGTTGGCTTGAGCATAATATGGCGAAGAATTGATCGTCGTTATTCCTAAGCTTCGAGCACAATCTTGGAACACTTCTGACATAAATACCGATCCTTGATCTGTAGTGATCGTTTGAGGAATACCAAATCGGTAAATTACGTACTTCTTAACAAAATCAATTGCTTCCGTGGCCGTCACTTTCTTCAATGGTACAGTTTCAACCCATTTGGTGAAATAATCTGTAGCCACTAAAATATACCGATGCCCCTTGGACGAGAAAGGAAATATTTCTTCGATCATATCAATACCCCATCCACGAAAGGGCCACGGCTTTACAATCGGATGTAAAATCGACGCAGGTGCATGCTGGATATTTCCAAGTTTCTGATAGTCTTTGCAGCCTTTATAATATTTGAAACAATCTTCAACCATTGTTGGCCAGAAAAATCCTACACGCTTCAACATCCATCTCATCTTATATGCCGACTGATGTGTCCCACAAAGCCCTTCATGAACTTCTTCGATTACAACTTTAGCATCTTCTTCATTCAGACACTTAAGTAATAACCCATCGAAACTCCGATAATATAGATTGTCATTGATCAATACATACCTTTGAGCTTTTCTCTTAAGCTTTCTATCAGTTTTTCCTTGAGGATCTTTAAGATAACCAATAATCTCTGCCTGCCATCCTGTTAGTGTCAAATTCTCACTTGGAACAATCTCCAATTCCATGATCGGTAACTTATACCCCCGATGCTTCTTGAGCTAACTCATTGGCCTCACAATTCTGCTCTGATTGTGAATATACTGAAATGTTTAGCCAAATCTGAAGCCCTTTCCAAATACTCCCGAAGCAATTCACTATGCATATTTACTGATCATCTGGAAAACTACCAACTGTGAATCCCAAAAACCTCTACAGCAACAGCTCCAGCTTGAATCAACCACTCCAACCCTTGAATCAAAGATTCGTATTCTACTTGGTTGTTGGTCAATCCAAAGTCCACGGTAACACCGAATCGGTAAGAAGCACCACCAGGGGATACTATGAAAATACCGATTCCGCATCCCTTCTCACAAACCGATCCATCAAAGAACATTACCCGTGGCAAAAGAATCGAGAGATTAATGTCTTGATGGTGTGTAATGAAATCGGCTAATACCTGCCCCTTAACGGCTTTTGGAAACTCAATGAGAGTATATGCCCATTTTCCAAGACGTCCTTTGATAATTGGAGCATTGCATGTACTTGACCACATCGGTTTGGCAAACCACTTTGCACTCAGCACCCAACAAATAATGTCTCAATTTAGTGCAAGAAAACTATGGACAAAGACAATATCTCTCCACTACCGTGTATCGGGTTTCTGGATACAACAATTTTCTGCTCAGATAAAAAATTGCATTTTCCTTTCCATCTATTTCCTAGATCAGAACTACCCCTATTGTATTTTCCGATACCGATAGATACAACTTAAACGGCAAATTTTCCTTTTGGGCAACTAGGACAGGCGGATTGATTTTGTACTCTTTGATATTATCAAATGCTTTCTGCTGCTCTGGTCCCCAAATAAACTTATCGGAATTCTTCAACTTAAGCAATAGAGAAAATGGAATGATTCTTTCCGATAAATTTGAAATAAACCTTCTCAAGTAATTAATCTTACCAATCATCTCTTGTAAACGAATCTTTGAATCTGGAGGTTTAGTGTTCAAAATCGTCTTTACTCTATCGGGATGCACATCGATTCCTCTCTCATGCACCATAAATCCCAAGAACTTTTCGACCGATACTCCAAATGCGCATTTCTTTGGATTCATCCTCATGCCATATTTTTGAACCGATCCAACACGGTCACAATATCAGCCAAGTGTTGTTCTTCTTCTTGAGATTTGATTACCACATCATCAATGTAAATTTCAACCAATTTACCGATTAAATCATGGCAAATCAAGTTCATCCCTCTCTAATAGGTAACCCCAGCACTAATCAGCCCAAAAGTCATCACAATCCATTCAAATAGGCCGATAGATCTAGGACACCTAAATGCAGTCTTGTTGACATCTTCTTCGGCCATAAAAATTTGGTTATAACCAGCATTACCATCTAAGAAACTGATAATCTGATTGCCTGAAGCAGCGTCAATTAATCGATCAGCAATCGGCATCGGATATTCATCTTTATACGTTGCTTTGTTTAAATCCCGAAAATCAATGCACACCCGAATCTTATCAGAATCCTTTTTCCCAACTGGTATAATATTTGAAATCCAATCGGCATATTTGCATGGCCAAATAAACTTTGCATCCAGCAACCTTTGAATTTCAGCCTTTACTTGATCATAAATCTTCCAACTAATTCTCTTTGGTGCGTGTTTCACCGGCCGAAACCCTGGCTTCATTTTAATTTTATGTTCGACTATAGATCGGCTTAGACCAGGCATCTCATGATATTCCCAAGCAAAACAATCAACCCGATCTTTAAGAATCTGAATAAGCCGATCCTTGTATTCCCACGGCAACTGTTTACTAATGTAGATGGGCCTCTCCATACCATCTGTTCCAATATCGACTTTTTCAGGTTCATCTGCCGATATAAAGCCCTGGCCCATCTTATACTCGATTTCCTCTAGAGCCGCGGTTCCCATAAAAATCCCTCGTGTCCTTGAATTACTGGCTGTGCTTCCAATGTCGTCGGCTTAAAGCCAGACTTACTAAAGCTGAGGAAATCACATTCTTCCAAGGATTTTCCCGATAATGCTTCCAAGTTATCATAGATTTCAGCACAATCGATTTCTGCAGTTAGAGATTCTCCCTAACCACTTCTATTTGCTCGCCAATCCACTGGATCAAAATCTGATGCAACGTTGATGGAATGCAACAATTGGCATGTATCCAATCTCTCCCCAACAGCACATTATAAGTTCCTTTTCCTTCAATCACAAAGAAAGTTGTTGGGATTATCTTGCTTTCCACTGTAAGTTCCACCACCAGAATTCCTATGGTTTCTGTTGGGTTTCCATTGAAATCGCTTAACAACATATTGGTCTTGACCAAATCTTCTGTAGATTTTCCAATTTTCCGACACACAGAATGCGGCATTAGATTCATAGTGGCTCCACTATCCACCACCATTTTTGAAATTAGTTTTCCATTAACATAACCCATAATAAACAATGGCTTCAAGTGTAGTCGGGAATTCTCAGGTTTCTTGAATACAGCATCTTCAGCTGCAACAACCAGTTCTGCAGCAGCCTCCTCATAATCACACATGAACTCCTGAGGTAAAACGCAAACCATATTGGTAGCAATCGAAACCTCATCAGATTCTGTGTTAGCATCAATAATAACAGCCGATCTTAGCTTAGATCTCCACTCTTGTTTGCCCCTGGCTGGTCTCATCGGTTTTACTTGCTCCAACAGAGCATCTCTGAACTTTTCAGCTTCTGCTTCCTTCGCCTCAGTATTTCTCATCCGCTGCAAGCGACGTTTCTGAGATTTTGTAATTCCACCGATCAAAAGCGGTACTTAGCAGTATGTATTGACCCTCGAATGCACAGAATTAATATTCGGCTGAACCTTGATACACTCACATACCGATCCCTTTGCCACCCGATACCAGTCAAGCTCAAGGCGAGATGCGTGCCACCCTTGTTGATAGCTCGACTAATTCACTCGACAGTGGATGTATACATATCATAACTAACTCCTTAATCATATTAGCACGGCCGTGCGCTTTTCCTATCCATCCACACGAGGGGCCCAGAGATATCTCTCCTGTTATCAAGGAGGGGCAAATTCCATCTTGATTATCACACCCCTGGCTATGTATCGTGGCATACCCAGTAGGCATCTTTATAATAATGTCACTAAACAATGTGTTTCACAATCAAGCCGTACCCAATGAACAAAGTCATGACATTTATTTAGGGAACCGATAAACAACGTTATCATATGTACATGAACAAAGACATAGTACAATCATCACTATGATTGATCTAGGGCATCCCTTTCAGCTTCGACGATGGATAGACACATCCTGTAAAATCATAATGCTATGTTTGGTTGATTGGGATAGCTAGCTAAGTGGGTTCATCTGGGATAAACAACACACAACGGTGGCCATGAGGCCAGGACAGCACCAGCAAGCGTAGGAATGGATGATGAACTGATTGAGATGGCCTTCTCTAGCGTAGGAATGGAGGATGAACTGCACGCTGACAGTGAGGTGGAACATCGACTACTTATTAATTGTTGCTGCTTTTTCATGCGTATTCTTTTGGGATGAAATTGTTTACTCACTTATTAAGGGGGAGCTTTCAGGAAACTTTGCATTAACATATAGATGTCTTCCTTGTTTTTCTGAGCTTTGTCTATTATGCTTTTGAATTTAGGGTTCGTAAAATGTCTTTGCTATTCTCAACATAGCTTGTGCTAACTGTTTTGTTTTTTTTTCTAAAATAGATGTGGCTTGAGATCTTCACTTTCCAAGTGTTGTTGCTTAGTGTGTTTCTTGCGGTTTTCCTCAGTTGCTCCTGCAACTTAGTGAAATCTTTTGATAGCCAAAATCTTTTACTCATGTAAATGGAAAAACAAAAATACACAATTTCTTATTTTGGAGAGTTTCACCAATTATCCTTGACGAGACGGCTTGCCATTGTATAAAAAATTCATGAACTTGGAAAGAAATTGGATAGCCAAAACGGTGAAATCCTTCAGTGTAATGTTGGGCACCGTCGGCCATTGGTTTGAAATGCTCGAAGCTCTCCTTATAAAATCAAGCAAATAAAAACATTTGCAAAAATTTATAAAGGCTCTCTCCGCCAGTTCGAGGCTTGTATAACAGGGGAGGAGAGAGAAGGGAGAGGGGGTTCGAAACATTCTGTAATCGCATTCCACACAACCACAACACGAAAAGAGCTAAGGCTCGGCAGGAGTAGGACTATTACCCGCAGGGGGGTCCGAACCTGGGTAAACTCTGCGCGTTGCTCCTCGCCGCGTCCGACGCTCGAATCGAACTGAACTCGAGCTGATCGGCTAGCAGGATAGAAAATCTGACAGGGGTGTGATTCGCCGTGGTTAAGTGAAGAACACGCCGTCACCAAGGTCGCCGACGGCAGGAACCCGAAACTCCGGCGTGCCCTATCTTTTGCAATTCTTTACCAAAACTGACGAAATAAGTACCCATCTTGACCGCCTCGACGAGCTCTACGCAATGGTGGCTTCTACACCTATGTTTGGTTAAGGCATAGGAAGATCTACCTCGAAAACCTCCTCATGCTAAGTTTTTTGCAACCGCTAGGGTTTGATCTGTGGCTTGCATGAGTTGTGGTGTTGAGGGGGGTCTTGGGGTGCTTATATAATGTGTTGGTCGACCTAGAACAGGCCTCCATTGGGTAGAATTTGAGTTGGACTCTAATTCAAATCCGAATAGGTTTAGGACTCCCCTAAATTTGGTATTTTTGCAAATCCATGAATTTTGACTTGGCCTTCTGGCTTTGGGCAGGTTTAGGCCTCAAATTACTATCCGCCAAGTTTGAGCTTGGTTCTTGCACATTTGCTCGTCATTTCATGGGTTTGACGGACTCCCGGCAGAATGGCAACACTCTATGGAATCACAGGCTAGCCTTGAGCTTTGGACTTGAAATTTGGAGGGTGGCTAAATAGTAGCCTTTAGGATTTATGAAAAATTTTCCAGAATTTTTCTAAAAGGTTTTATAGGGTTTTGACTTAAACCTAATTTAAATTAGTTTAAACTAGGGTTTTGTATATAATAATTCCCTTTTATTTTATCTTTGGGATTTTGAAAATACAAATGACATACGACAAAATAGAGGATGTCACACCGGGCTAACGAGCTATGGTCTCACCCCAAGTTCGGTTCCCACAGTGAACCGAACTGAACCGAACCGGGCCGGCCCGGTTTTTATTAGCCGTTTTTTATTTAAATATATGTGGAAATTAAGAAAAACCATTATATTTCACAAATATACATTATGAATTAATTAAATGTATTATTTACCATAATAAAAATAATATAGAAATACAATATTTAATTAAATTAATATATTACATTAGCGAACCGAACCGGGCCAAACCGAACCACCACTATGCAATCCGAATCGGGCTAGCCCAGGTTCGGTTCGGTTCACCAAACCAAGCCGACTCGGTTCGGTGAACAATGTGCGCCGGCCCGATTTGATCCAGCCGGACCGGCCCATTTGGCCACCTCTAGCTTTCTTAGGTGCGGACTTTGTTGGCTGTAGGATAGGCAGGAAAAACACTTTTGACACTTCCCAATTTCTTGGTCCTTTAGGAAGCAGTCGAGTGTAGCACAGTCCACTGCTGAGGCTGAGTATATCGCCGTTGCTAGCTGTTACAGTCAGGTGATTTGGCTGTGCTCTACGTTGAAGGACTTTGGGTTGGTTCTAGCAAGTGTCCCACTACTTTGTGACAACACATCTACAATCAACATTGCTAAAAACTCAGTACAACACTTTAGGACAAAGCACGTTGATCTAAGATATCACTTTCTTATAGATCATAAGGAGAAGGGTGATATAGTATTACAGTTTGTGCACACTGATCACCAGCTAGCTGATATCTTCACCAAGCCGCTTGACAAGGCTAGGTTTGAGGCTCTTCGAGGAGAGTTTGGAGTGGTGAGCTTCGCAAGCCTATTTTGAGTGGGAGCTAACTATTATACTATATGTAATATATCTTTATTGTTTTCCCTGCATTTGCATCTGGGGTGCATTTGGGCTTAGTTAGTCTGTATTACGCTGTCAGTACACTCTTCACTCAGACTTCTGACATGCTCTGGCACAGACCTCTCACCTCGTGCTTAGGTCGCTATCATGCGTAATAAGCAGATTTCTCTCATCTGGCTACATAGAATTCTCACAGTGTTATAGGTCTATTAGATGCACTCTGGGTAGAGTTTCTAATCTGAGGTGCAGTGTTATCTTCCCTTATAAGACTCGTGGGGCAGATGAGAGCGAGTATAACCTTGAGTGTTTTCTGATTCTTGCCTTAATCTCTATGAACGGCTGGTGCATTATTTGGTTTACCGACTCCTTAATAATTGTTGCTGCTTTTTTATGCATATTCTTTTGGGATGAAATTGTTTACTCACTTATTAAGGGGGAGCTTTCAGGAAACTTTGCATTAGCATATAGATGTCTTCCTTGTTTTTCTGAGCTTTGTCTATTATGCTTTTGAATTTAGGGTTGGTAAAATGTCTTTGCTATTCTCAACATAGCTTGTGCTAACTGTTTTGTTTTTTCTAAAATAGATGTGGCTTGAGATCTTCACTTTCCAAGTGTTGTTGCTTAGTGAGTTTCTTGCGGTTTTCCTCAGTTGCTCCTGCAACTTAGTGAAATCTTTTGATAGCCAAAATCTTTTACTCATGTAAATGGAAAAACAAAAATATACAATTTCTTATTTTGGAGAGTTTCACCAATTATCCTTCACGAGACGGCTTGCCATTGTATAAAAAATTCATGAACTTGGAAAGAAATTGGATAGCCAAAACGGTGAAATCCTTCAGTGTAATGTTGGGCACCGTCGGCCATTGGTTTGAAATGCTCAAAGCTCTCCTTATAAAATCAAGCAAATAAAAAAATTTGCAAAAATTTATGAAAAACAAAAAAATAAAAAATGCTAGTTAGTTAAGTAATCGTTTTATGCTAAATAGATTTCAAAAGGTTTCTTGTGGTGTTCTATTGGTGTCGTATGGATGTCTCGTTATGCCTCGGCATTTGATTTGTGTATCTCGCCACTTCTTCCAAAACTTAAAATCGATTTGCTAGCATCTATTAAACTTGATAGCACTGAACTTCAATTTGAATAGTTTCGAGCATATTTCACTTTTGATTAATGCTCAATTGGATAATTCTAAAAATTCCTTAGGGTTGCATGCGCATTGCATCTTGTATTTTGTTCTCCTCACGTAATCTTTATGCCAATATTGCCAAAGGGGGAGATTCATTTAAAAAAATCATCAACTAATTCAAAATTAAAAATGAGAAGATTTTATATTTGAATGATTTTGATTCTCATATCTTGTATATGGCGAACAATTGGTTCAATTTTTTTATCCAAGCAAGACCTGACATTTCCAAATGATTATTGTTTTCATTTCAAAACTTCAAAATCATTTTTCCAAAAGGTTTGTTAATATATTCAGTAAGGGGAGTGTTGAGATCTATGTGGAGGAATATATGTGTTCAATATTCATCATTTTTCCGGTGTTGTGATAAATATATGTGGCAGTGTATTACTTTAGTAAGATTTTGAAATACTTTAGTAAAACATTTGTCGAAATGGGCGCAAAATCTAAAACAATGTTCGCTGGTAACCGGACCGTGTCCGACAGACTCGTGTTAGCGAAGTTATTGTGAATGATTGTTTTTCGATGATCTTAATGCACTTGATTCTCGAAGATTATGATGTTTTGTGAAGCTAACCATATAGGAGAAGGTAAGTGTTTGGTTTGAACTCATCTCTGCGTTGTAGGCGCCGGTGAGTATGTGGTTGACGCCATTCCGCGAAGATGAACTAGAGGTTCGGGTGTCTGGGGGCGTGCAGACGACCAGATTCGGTAACTGGCGGTCATTGGACGAGAAGCTTCACTGCAACAAGGATCTGAGACAGCTGGCGGCTGGGCGTCGGTCACTTGGTGGCAAAGCGGGATTGATTGGTGGGCCCAGGCGTGGGTTGGCGACCAGGATGCTGCAGGGAAGGTGCAAGGATGCTTCCGAAGGAATATGGGGCGAATATTCCTTATCGGGAGTAAGTTATAAGGTGTGTATTGTAAACCGTTGATCTTCATATAAAGGATGGAGTCAACCCTATGGTTTACGGGGTCTCACCCCTGAGGCTATAAATAGAGGGTGAGGGAAGCATTCCTCCTCAACCCATTGAGCTAGAAATTTTAGATTTGTGAGAAGGTTCTATGGGAGAGAGAGGGTGGAAATTGCGAGTGATTGTGGTCACGAAAGCGACTTGTAATCTTCTAACTATTTATACAATGAAACCTCCGTTTTCCAAGTTTATGTCTTGTTCTTGCTAGTTCATATATTTTGATCTTGTTTGTTTGGTGTTTTTTGTTGCAACTAGTTTATTTTCCTCCTCTCCTTTATGCTTCTGATCCATCTCATGTAGCCGAAATCGGAGATGCCATGTCGGTTCTACTCATGTGCATGCATCATGATCCCATGCGCGCCTGACCTTGGGAAGGGAAGAGCACGGTGTAGTTTTAAGAGTTTGCGCACGGGAGGTCAAACGAGTTGAGTTGTTGGTACCACGCGTGGGTTCAGACTTCCGTCTTTGGTGATGGCTTGATACATGCTCCATTCCGCGATGAGAAAATGAGAGAGAGAGAGAGAGTGAGTGAGTGAGTGATTAGCCATGGCAATGATACAAGGGCCAAGGGTTGTGCGGAGCTAGGCGAGCTAACCGCAGCGAGTCCGAGGAAAAATATAGAAAGTAGGGAGCCGACCTACCAATATTTTTAGAATTTTTAAAATAAGATTAATAGATAAAGTCAAATATGTTATTTTATTTTGTTCTCGACAATAAATCAGGAAGGTAAAAATAGCTATGAAAAATGTAGATTGTGGATTCTGGATACTAATAATTTAATACTTTTGAATTGTAAAAAATTTATTCTTAAGAAATCTTAACGTAACAAGTTTTATTCATTTTTTAAAAAATTGGGATTTTACATTTGTCTTAAGAGAGCCTATACGGTACGGTGATCCGTTCCATTGAAAACTAACGGATGAGCAAAAAGACAAAATAGATGACATCATCATGAACCAACCTGAAACTACGTAAACCAACCTGAACCTACATGAATCAAGCTGAACCTACATGAACCAAGCTGAACCTACCTGAACCAAGTTGAAACAACCTGAAGCAAGATGAATTTCCCATGAAGCTATCTGCTTTTTTACCAGAAAAATCGTAAATCAACATGAATTTTATATGAAACTATCTGGACCAACCTGAATTTCCCCTGAACCTAGCTACTTTCTAACCTGAAGCATCCAGAACCAATAAGAATTTCCTATGAAACTAGCTGAAACATGCTGAACCAACTTAAATTTCTTATTAAACTAGCAGAAACAATCTGAACCAAACTGAATTCTCCATGAAGCTATCTGCATTTTTTATTAAAAAAATCCTAAACCATCATGAATTTTCTATGAAAACTATCTGAACCAACCTGAATTTCACAGGAACCTAGTTCTTTTTTACATGAACCGACATGAACTAACATGAATTTTCTATAAAACTAGCTGAAACATCATGAACCAATATGAATTTTTAATGAAACCGGCTGAAACATCTTGAACCAATCTAAATTTTCTATTAAACTAGTTGAAACGACCTGAACCAAGCTAAATTTTTCATGAAGCTATTTGCATTTTTTATCAAAAAATCCTAAACCATCATGAATTTTCTATGAAAATTATCTGATCCATAGGAACCTAGTTGCTTTTTTTACCTGAACCGATATGAACCAACATGAATTTCCTATGAAACTAGCGGAAACATCCTGAACCAATATGAATTTTCTATGAAACCGGCTGAAACATCTTGAACCAATCTAAATTTTCTATTAAACTAGCTGAAACGATCTAAACCAAGCTAAATTTTCCATGAAGCTATCTGCTTTTTTTAACAGAAAAATTCTGAACCAACATAAATTTTCTATGAAACTATCT
Organism: Raddia distichophylla; assembly: GCA_005191435.1. Lineage (NCBI taxonomy): Eukaryota > Viridiplantae > Streptophyta > Magnoliopsida > Poales > Poaceae > Raddia > Raddia distichophylla. Next base: position 1,153,661 of record SPJY01003267.1, read on the forward strand.
GAACCAACCTGAACCAAGTTGAATTTCCCATGAAGCTATCTGCATGAACCAACATGAACCAACCTGAAACTGCCTGAACCAACCTGAACCTGTATGAACCAACCTGAACCTACATGTTTTTCTTTAAACTAACTGAAACAACCTAAACCAAGTTGAATTTTCCATGAAGCTATCTTCTTTTTTTACCCGAAAAATCCTGAACCAACATGAATTTTCTACGGAACTATCTGAATCAACCTGAATTTCATATGAACCTAGCTGTTTTTTTACCTACACCAACATGAACCTATCTGAATTTCCTATGAAACTAGTTGAAACAACCCAAACCAAATTGAATTTCCTATGAAGCTATCTGTTTTTTTAACAGAAAAATATTGAATCAACATGAATTTTCTATGAAACTATCTGAACCTACCTGAATTTCACATGAACCTAGCTGCATTTTTACCTGAAACAACCTGAACCAATATGAATTTCATATGAAACTAGTTGAAACACTGAACCAATCTGAATTTTCTATGAAGCTAGCTGAAACAACTTGAACCAAGCTGAATTTCCCATGAAGCTATCTGCTTTTTTTAATCAGAAAAATCATGAAACAACATAAATTTTCTATGAAACTATATGAACCAACCTGAATTTCACATGAAAAAAAAAAGCAAAATACTAGTTTGTTGAGCAGTCGATTAGAAACTACTTAGATTTTAAAAGGTTACATGTGGTGTATTATTAAAGTTGTCTTGATTTCTTGTCTTGCCGTGATATTTGATTGTGATTTTCTAAGCCACATATTACATTAAGAAAAATCGATTTACTAGCATCTTTTGAACTAGTGAGCACCGAACTAATTTGTATTGCTTCGAGCATTCTTGACATGTGCTTCACGTTCAAAAGTAGGGAGCCGACCTACCAATATTTTTAGAATTTTTAAAATAAGATTAATAGATAAAGCCAAATAACCATGTTGTTTTATTATTTTATTTTGTTCCCGACAATAAATCAGGAAGATAAAAATAGCTATGCAAAATGTAGATTGTGGATTATGGATACTAACAATTTAATACTTTTGAATTGTAAAAAAATTTATTCCTAAAAAATCTTAACGTAACAAGTTTTATTCATTTGATAAAAAATGGGATTTTACATTTGTCTTAATATGTCACCACACAGAGGTCCTACGAAATAATCAAAGGTAAAAATATATTACTTGATGGATGCTTGAAATTGTGCATCCTTATGCCATATAAGACAGAAAAACAGGAATCGTAAAATGATAAGCTATGGTGAGTGATAAAAATATGGAACACTTTGTTGTTCACAGCATATGATAACAGTGCTTTTGTAAGAGTGTGTTTTAAAGTTAAAACATAATAAATGTAGCAACTATCAAAATCGGATTGGATTTGGCCAAGTTAGCCTGCGTCCTGCTTGTGGTGGCCATGGTAGGGGGAAGCGGAGTAAGCGCTCGACAATAGTTGTTGACATGACAGGAGAAGAGGGCGTAGTGGCGAAGCTTGACGACAGTCGGCGACGGAGCAGGAGCTAAGAGGGAGCTGATAGGGTTGTCAGTGAGTCCGACTGTGATGGGTCGGTCGGCCTAGTTAGGTTGGGTGGGGAAGTAGTCCACGACCAGTAATAGGACCCGGATCGACCGGCCTGGGCATTCATAAACCGTAGGATATGGGTACCCATCGGGTCTACCCGACCCGTTTTCACCTGGATATAGGCAAGACTGGGGGAAGTGAACCAACGCTAGCGGCCTGCCTCCCTGTTCGCTGATCCGCCCTGCTCTCCTTGCTCCGCTCCCACGGCCTCTCGCCTGCGGCCACGGCGGGTCGGCGTGTAGCCGCCGCTCCCCTCTGGAGGTTCTCCCCTTCCCCTTCCCCAGCCTCATCTCCCTTCCCCCCTCTCTTTTGGTACTTTTTCCCCTATTTTGCGAGTTCGGATTTGTGAATTCGCCCCTAATTTTGGACTTGAAACCCTAAATCGTTGATAATACTTGGCATCCAGGGGAGCCCCTGCCTGGGCGGTGGATCCGCCCACCGGACTCGTGGTTGTGCAGATAATCGACTCGTTTTAGTCAAATCATGTGAAAATTTAGATTTTTTGTTGTTGTTGCTACTGTGCTTTGGTTTATGTGTAGTTTAGATGCAAGATTTCAAGTGCCTGTGTTTACTCTTTTGCAGCGGCCGTCGCCATGTCCGACATGGATTCTGTGGCTGCCCTTATGGAGTCAACTGGCTCCAAGATACAGCAGCTTCAGCGTGCGTTTGCGGAGCTTGAAAGCCAGAGCGCTGTTTCCTTGAACTTGAAGTGGAAGCAACTTGAGGACCATTTCCATGGTCTTGAGCACTCGCTTAAGTTAAAGTTTGATGAGCTCAAAGAGCAGGAGAAAGAGTTTGAGGAGACGGTCGCGAAATCGGAGCAGATGCTGGAGCAACGGGAGGCAGTTGTTGTGGCTAAGGAGCTCACTTCCCTTGAAAGGCTGCAAGAGAAAAGAGATGCTGCTTTAGCTATGATCTTCAGCAAGTCCGTTCTGTCCTTGCCTGTTCCTGTTATCAATCCAATGAACAAGGTGCTGGCTACTAACCGTCTCGTTGATAGGAACACGGGTGCCCTTTCTGTAAAGTGGCCCAAGCCTACTCCTGATGACAGTGCACAGCTGAAAGATGGCAATATTGGTACAAAGCCTCGCTCTGAACTTATGATCCTTTGCGAGGAAATGAACATTGATGGGCTTCACAAGTTCATATCTGACAATCGGAAGAACTTAACAGCCATCCGTGAGGAAATCCCGTTTGCACTCAGGAGAGCATCTGATCCTTACGGCTTGGTGCTGCGTTCCCTTGAAGACTTCTATTCTGGAGATAATCTGGTATTGGATGGCAAAAAGGATGGAAATCTTCTGGGCGTAAGAAGAACGTGCCTCATGCTGATGGAGTCTCTTGGTCAGATGCAAACTGATGCTATAACCGGTTACATATCTGAGGGTCAAATGCTTACAGCAAATATCAAGGAGCGAGCTAAAAGGATTGCATTAGAATGGAAATCCAAGTTGGATACCGTCGACTTTGATGCTAGCAATGGAAACTGCCTGGAAGCACATGCATTTCTTCAACTGCTGGCTACCTTTGGTATTTTTCCTGAATTTGCAGAAGATGAACTGTGTAAACTACTTCCCTCTGTCAGTCGCCGCCGCCAAACACCTGAGCTTTGCCGATTACTTGGGTTGTCACAAAAGATGCCAGGTCAGTGCTCCTACATATTATTAATCATATAACTTCCTCTTGTAAAATAGAACATCGTCGTAGCGTTTGCGACCATCCACATTTTTATGGAATGGGACATGATCGTACCACTTCGGTGATGTTGCAAAACTAAATATTTTTTAAGTCGATATTATAAATATTTTTCAAGTCGATATTATCAGTTGCTGGTTAGTGCGTGCGGTAGAAATATGCTTAGAATTAATTGAAATTTTCTAAATTATAACTTGATAGTTTCTTAGACTAAGAATTAATCATCATTTAATTTCCCATCATCTAAAATTCATCTTTTTTATTTTGGTGATCCTTATAGTTTTGTAGTTGTGGTGTGTTCTGTACTTGTGTACCCTATAGTATCGGTTCATTGTGCATTGCATATCTTGTTATGCAGATTGTCTTTATGCAAGGCGTGGCCTCTCTAATAGTTTATTCCTGTGTTATTTGTACTTTTTTAACAGTACATCCTTTCTAAATGCTTTTCAAAATCTTATGAACTGAAATATGAGAAGATTATAGTAATCCTATGTACTCAAAATTTAAGAAGTTCATAGGACTAATGAAAACCCTTTTTTGTTGGTCTTGACTGCCAATTTGATTGCTTCTTCTTGCTATTTCTTTTAGAGTTTGTATAGTTCCAGCAATTGAGTGGTTCCAAAATTATTTTCTTTACATATATGAATGATTATGTTCCGAGAGTAAGAAGAATATTGCTTGTTGAGTAATTGTTACACAATGACAGAAGGAAGAGGCATGTCATGTGCCCTGCTGGCTTGCGACCCTTGTGTCTGCTTTTGTTGTCACAACTTCAACAGTTGTTTTACTGGAATTTCTATATGATATTATTTTTGTTTCTTATATCCTTACCTCTGTGCTCTTAATTTTTTCTTTGTTTATGTCCTTTTGCTTCTCTCTTTTATGTTTTGTTTTCACTTGTGAGTTTTAACTGTTAAGAGTATTGTAGTCATATGTGTATTGTAGGGGTAGTTAGGTCCTTTCCTATTTCTAGATGTTCACTTTGTACTCTATATATAGCCCTTTGGGCTGTTCAATAGTAATCCAACAATTACACTCTCCCCTCCCTGGTATCAGAGCTGAGATCCCTCTAGCTCACCACCATCTTCCACTGCTGTCCGTCCCCCGGGAAGAGCTTGGCTCCTCTCCCGGGGGCAGGGCCCCTGGTTTGCTCTTTCTTCCTTCTGGAGTCTCTTCTTCCTCAAGTCAGCAGCAGCAGCAACTGCAAGCTCCCGCAGCAGCAACAAAGCAAGCAGCATCTCTTGCTCTTTGCTTGTTTCTTCTTCCTCAAGCAGCTCTCCAACTCCTCGTAGCAACAGTTCAGTGGAGCAGTAGCAAGTTGCCACCAGCACCGTGGTCCATATCTAGTGTGCTCCTCCAGCTGCCTCTTCTCTAGCTCCGCAGCATGCAACACCAAGATCCGGCCTCGCTGCTCCGGCATGACAGGATCCCTCCACGTCGCAGATCTGGCGGCCCTACTCGTCACCTCCTAGTGCCTCCAGATCCAGCTATCTCTGCCTGAACTGTGGTCTTCTCCACAGTGGACACATTTGGGGCTCGAGAATAAAAATATGGTGGCGTCCACAGGTTGTCGAGCCAAATTCGACAGCTAGCCGTGGGATCTGCTCAACCCCGAGCTTTGGACGGCTGCCTCCAGATTTGTAGCAGCCTTGCTCCACCAAGCACGACCACCACAGGGCCACTCATGCCGGTTCCGGCCTCTCCCATGCCAAATCCGGACGCCCCGAGCGCCTCGCCGCCATTCTAGGGCTGGATCCGCTCACTTTGGACCAGATCTAGCCACCACGGGCCCTACTCCACCTCAAGCACCTCTACCAGAGCCACTGCCTTGGCCTTCACTAAAGCTTCGGCGCCACCACGACCTCCCTCATTGCAACTTCAACCTCATTTGGTTCTCTTCAAAGCCACACTGCTGACAAGCCCTAGCTTATGTTCCAGTGTTGTATCCATACTATCAAGCTTCTCTCTCATCCAACACTACTCCAGCACAACCAGCATCACCATCCATGACCCTGTGTCACTCTTAAGCAAGAGCTTGCCCTTTGCAGCCATATCACCCATTTGCTTGGGTCCCTTCCACAAGCCATCTTTGGTTGTTTTGGCTTCTACCTCCTGATGTTGGCATCACTGCTGCACACTTGGTTGCTCTTCGCCATCGTTGGGTCCTTCACTTGTAATTGGTGCTTATGCTGTTGGCGTCACCATCATCATGCTTGAGCTTGCCACCAGAAGCGTCTACCTTTGCCATCGCCTGCTGCCCGCTACCTTTGTTGCTTGTATTTTGATGCTCGCCACATGTGTCCTTGAGATTTTTCCTTCTCAAGATTCTGTTGTATCCATCCAGGTCTGCTGATCCTTAGTCTCATTTTGTCGATGCCGTATGTGTCCACCATTCTGCGTAATCAGCAGATTCTTTGCTATCTCCTTTTTTTAACCATGGCAGCTGCAATCAAGCCTTGATCTTTTTGGACGTCATGATCTCTTCATGACGCATCAGATCCTTCTCTAAGTGATGATGCCTTCCAAGGTTGTGATTTGCGCTACCATGCCTCTAGATCCTTCCTCAGCTTGATTTATCCACTCTATGTTGCCACCTTTTCCGCTCATGATCGATCGTCCCGGTTGTCCTTTCTTCACATGGCTTGCACCATTGGAGTTCCTTGGAGATTTTAGAAGTTTTTCTTTCCATAAAGACTTGGCTTCGGCTTCTTAGCTGCTGCTTGGTCCTCCTTGGCCGTCGCATCCCTTCCTCCGCTGTGACGCACCATGCTCTCCTTCGTGATGATGCCTTCAAGGCTGCGATCTTATCATCGTCAGTTACACCGGATGGATGAGATCATTATGGATTTTGCCATATTTTCCCAGAGATGCGCACTTTGACAACATCACAAGACTCAGACTTTGGATCTTCCCTTAAATTAGTGTGTGTGTTTTCCTCCAAATGCAAAGCTATTGCATATGCCTTTCATTTGAAAGGGGTGGTTGGGTGTTAAGTGTATTGTAGTCCATTGTGTATTGTAGGGGTAGTTAGGTCCTTTCCTTTCTAGATGTTCACTTTATACTCTATATTGCCCTTTGGGCTGTTCAATAGTAATACAACAATTACACACTCTCCCCTCTCTAAATTTAACAGTGAGAATATTCCTGTGAAACTAAGGGATGGTATTTGATGATATCAGGTGTCATTGAAGTTCTGGTGGATAGCGGAAGACCTATTGATGCAATTAATTTGGCTTATGTATATCGTCCCGGTTGTCCTTTCCTCACATGGCTTGCACCGTCGGAGTTCCTTGGAGATTTTAGAAGTCTTTCTTTCCATAAAGACTTGGCTTCGGCTTCCTAGCTGCTCCTTGGTCCTCCTTGGCCGTCACATCCCTTCCTCCGCTGTGACGCACCACGCTATCCTTCGTGATGATGCGTTCAAGGCTGCGATCTTATCATCGTCAGTTGCACCGGATGGATGAGATCATTATGGATTTTGGCATATTTTCCCAGAGATGCGCACTTTAACAAGACTCAGACTCAGACTTTGGATCTTTACTTCATTAGTGTGTGTGTTTTCCTCCATATGCAAAGCTATTGCATATGCCTTTCATTTGAAAGGGGTGGTTGGGTGTTAAGTGTATTGTAGTCCATTGTGTATTGTAGGGGTAGTTAGGTCCTTTCCTTTCTAGATGTTCACTTTATACTCTATATATTGCCCTTTGGGCTGTTCAATAGTAATACAACAATTACACACTCTCCCCTCTCTAAATTTAACAGTGAGAATATTCCTGTGAAACTAAGGGATGGTATTTGATGATATCAGGTGTCATTGAAGTTCTGGTGGATAGCGGAAGACCTATTGATGCAATTAATTTGGCTTATGTATTTGGTCTGACAGAGCAGTTTGAACCAGTGCAGTTACTAAAAGCATATCTGAAGGAGGTCAGGAAGGTGCCACATGTTAATAGTGAAAAGATTTCTCCTGCTATACAGGTGCTCCCTTTTCATTTTAATTTTACATGTTTCTGGTGCCTCTATGAATTTAATCTGTAGAAACTGGGTTCGTGATCCTGGTGTGAACCTTGTTATCCCATCCACTCCAATTTGTAGAAACTGGCCAGGTGTAAATTTTAAATACAATATTTCGAATTTTAGAAGTGGGAAATTCTGTGTGAACTGTTTGTTACATCAGCAGGGGAAATCTATAAGCTCAGAAAAAAATGAAGTGTCAATCTTTTTCAATATTTTGTGTAGACTGTTTCAATCCTGTTTGTCTTGGGTGGAACCAAATGATTTGATGTAATTTCCGTTTTTGGATTTCTTGTTGGATAGGCAATGCTATCTCTAACTGAATCAAATAAAGGGTGTATTTATCTCTTCTCTTGTTGAGTAGCCTGTTTTATCATGATTATGCGATACATGTGCATTTTCTCTTTGTTTCTCAGTTGCAAAATTAAGCAACTTGCACATTTGTAGTTATTTAAATACACCTTGAACTCAGCTAATCCTGTGTAATAAGTCCCTACGTAAAATTTAGTGGCATCATAGATGGAAAAATTTACATTGTCTAATCAGCGTTGCATTGAGATCTTTAGTTAAGGTTGCAAAGAATATGCATAATACAAACTAGTTTAGCATGCCATAAATAGATTAAGCTAGCTTCCTTCTCGATGCTGTTTTCCTTTCTTATGCTGAATCATAAAATAGCTGTTTTCTTTTCTTATGCTGAATCGTAAAATATTTCTCAAAGCTGTCTGTGTAATACATATTTCTCTCATCTTTTGTGTTAGTCATGTGCATAGATAAGCATGGCATTATCCATTAATCGTGTACATGTGATTTGTACCCTGTCAGATTAATGACCGCTCTTTTTCAGAATGAATTGAATGAACGTGAACTATCTGCCTTAAAAGCTGTCATCAAGTGTGTTGAGGAACACAAACTTGAGGAGCAATACCCTGTTGATTCGCTTCAGAAACGAGTCATCCAGCTGGAGAAAGCCAAGGCAGACAAGAGGAGGGCCGTTGAGGCAGCGAAGCCACAGTCCAAAAGACCTCGTGCCAATGGATCAATCTATGCACCCCATGTTACTAGCTTCCCTGATAAAAGCTTCTACCTGGCAGCTCCACAGAGGCATCCCTACCCTTTCGAGAGGCAGTATGTATATGGCACGGAGGCCCATCATCCTACAATGATAAGCTCAGCTCCATACACAATCCCACCTGCGCACCCAACATATTATGGCAATGGTTATCAGGTCCAGTACCAGGTACCATATATCCACTAATGGAGAGATCTGTGTGCTCGTGCTCTCTCCTAACTATTTAGTTTTAACCTGCTACTCTGTTGTAGTTGTATCAGTCCACTAGCTAGTTTGCATAGCTGAAAATAGCTGGACCACTCGTGTGCGTTGTTAGTGGCCATCGTGAAAATATATTACTTTTATGCCGTCACGACTTGTGACATAATTTACTTATAATGTTTAGTTATGATGAATCTGCTCATGTTCGATATATGTATGTACCTGCCATAATATAGTGTTTTTATAAGGAGTTCAGATGGTCGTGTTGGGCTTTTGTTCTCGCATGGAGGATCTGTGTTTACCCATTTTTTCTGTTTGCATTGCGACCAAAACGATCATATTCGTTTTGTCGGGATGATGCAAATGTTGTTTTTGTATTCAGTTTTAGCTGGAAAGTTTCCTCGGGGGAAAAAAAGCTGCAAAGCATGGGACAACAGAGCTGGCGGAAACTATTTTTGTTTCAATTGCCCTCAGGTTTAGCCCAGCTGATTTGATTTTCTACTGGTTTCAATTGTCCTTAAAGTTGATAGTCTCGAGTGTTCTAGAAGGTGCCAATTAATTTGTTCCCGTTTGAGCCGATTTGGTGTATGGGGTGCACAGATCAGACTGGTCCGCAGAGCATCCAGGCTAGTCAGCTGTAGCAGGTATTTAAAATACTTGTAGGATATAGTACCCGGTGGAGGGGAAATTTTTTTTTAGCATTTAGTGTGAAGGAATTTTAGAAAAAAGGATGAAGAGAATAATGATAGTGAAATTGAGTGGAGTAGGATGTAGCTTGTGGGGATGCTCTCAAATTGTTGACTGTGACATGGTCCTATGATTGGTGGAGATATAGATTTTGATTCGACCCGTTGGGTCTCGACCAAACCCTATAGTTGGGTCAAGGTTGGGTTGGGTACTTGGTTCTACCTGGGTCGGGTTTGGGTTGACCCCTACCTTGATCCGCCACGACCCATTTCCACCATTAGTTTCAATCAAACCGTCAGAACTTTAGTTTAAATTCTACAACCCTAACCTGACCTTCGCTACCTCCAGGCTCTAGCCTTAGTTGCCACTGACATTCCTATCATCTTCGGTCTTCCTTTCCCTTTGTCCCTTCCTCTATGTGTGGCTCTTCAAATGATAGCGAGACGTGGACGACCCTTCCAGTTGCGATGGCCAATTGCGACAATGAACCTTTAAACTACGGTGGCGGGGGTGACCCCTTCGGCCCTCCCTAGATCTGGCAATGATGGCCACCACGGCGACGGGCAACAAACCTCTCGAGGCATTGCAACGACAGCGGATGGCGGCCCACTTCTTCGTCCTCCTGTCAATTTTATTGGTATGGTCCAATAATTATTTTGTTTTTTTGATGATGTCATGTTGCATGTTTCAATGTTGATATAAAAAATTGACGTAAATCACATTACACATGTGGACTGAGGACCTGTCTCCTGACAGCACAAAATGTTTGGGTTCAAAGCGTGCCAGTCAATATGACTCGATATTGACAAGAAAACATTAAAAATTCTCTGATCGGCTTATGAACCGATTAGATACAACTATCAACAAACAAGCCGATAAACAAAACTGATCTATGCGTATCAATGATCAACGTAAAAATCTATTGGCTATAGTGTAAACCGATAGAGTAAGATAAAGATTCAAAACCTACTGAATTGTAAACTACTCAATAACTTTAGATCGATAAAGAGAAACAATCAAGAAAACCCAATTGTTACTCACAGGGTAACTTCAAATATTAGATCAAAACAAGCTAAAACAGTAATACTTGCAAAAGGTAGATGTAAATTATAGTCTGAACATCATGTAAATTATAGCTTGATAAACACAAGTAAAAGTATTAGTTTACAAGAAGACGGCTCTTACCTGCAACTTAAATATTGGATGAAGTTGACCGGATTTGAGATATTACGACTAAAACTAGCAGAAGATAAAAAGTAAGTTTCTAAGTTTTTGCTATCACATAGAAATATTATCGAAGGAAATAAGTTGATAAAATCTCATGGACATGGATGATGATGCAGAAAATATTGATTGACAGAAACAAATCGTGTAGTTGAGCTACAAGATCCAAAGATTGTGATCCCTAAATGAAGGTACAAGCGCAAGAAGAAAAACAATTGTAGAGCAAATCAAAGAAAAAAGAAGTTACATACAAATGGTGTGGTCGTGTGGAGAAGTTGGTCACAACATTAAAACATGTATTACCTCTGTTCTTTTTTATTTGTCGTCGTTGACTTTTATCAAGCCTTTTAACTATTCATCTTATTTAAAAAACTATTTAAGTATCATTTATTTTGTTACGTTTTGTTTTATCATTAAAGTTACTTTTAGCATTATTTATATTTTTGCATATTTGTATTAAATTTTTGAATAAGACAAATGATCAAAGAATATGTCCAAAAATCAACAACGACAAATAAAAAAGACGGAGGGAATACAAAAGGGCATGAAACAGAAGTAAAGCAGAAAAAAAGGGTAGAAAAGCATTTCAATCATTTTACTAATATTATTCTGTACTATGAAAGTTTTCGTCAATATTAACCGTTTCTGAAAAATATTTCAATATGTTGCGACGCAAAAGTGAAGAAGAAAACACTCAACCTTGGAGTTGAAAAAGGAATGGAGAAAAAACAGCTCTACACGAAGGAGTATAAATATGTATTGAAATGCATAGAAATTATGAATGATGAATCTTGAAGAGCTATTTTATGAATTTTTTTGTAATGGATCTAAATAGCTCATTTGGAATGCATGTAATGATATGGTTAATTGGATATATGTCGTTACAAAGTGGCAAGTTCTGATGGCCATTACAAAATGGTCTCTCCGACAATTGCCACTAAAAAGTTACAAAAATCTTCGATATTTACCTCTAATCTTGATGATACCATGTTCGGCATAGATATGATCAACGCTACACCTATTACGATGCTTTTATGTACATGGCTTCATCGACCTCAACCTTGGCTAGGTCGATCACACGGTCGGACTCCTCGGTCGACTCCTCGGCCTCCGAATGTGGTGTCGTCATCTCCACCATTGTGGCCGGCACTAGCAATTAGGCCGCCACCTTGGTCGTCTCCTATAAGTCATAGCATATTCAAGAAATACATATTTCTACCTCTACCACGTTTACAACTCCTACATGCCACATCAATTAAAGGAAGGCTCACAAGGAAACTCAACAAGAAGCCCAACTCAAATTATACCCTTATTCGGCCATCAACGCGCAGCCTGCATTCAAACGGACGCCTAGGCTGCATATGAATTCCGTTTTCGATGCTCTACCACTTCACTGAAAGGTTAGACAATAAGCTTTCCAATGTATTCGGCCTCACCTCAAAGTTCCTTTGGAATCAATAGAAAAACGCACAACAAGTGGTGCTAGTTTTCCAGTTAGGGTCAAACTATTGTCAAAATAGGCTTCGGGTTTGAATTTCAGTAGTATTAAATGCTATGGCTGACCCCCTATTACTCCTCTAGTATAAATAACCACCAAACCCTCTTCAAGGACTTGGGTTTGCTTTGTTATGGTTTGCCATTGCTACATACCAATAGTCGCCCGTGTAGACCGTCTGCTTTATCGTTACAGAACCCCACCTTGTTGTGAAACTGGTTATCTCTCATCTTAATACATACATGCAATTTGAGTTGCTTATTATCTTGTTCTTGCTTGCTATCCGAGTGCTTGTAGGAACAAATACCTTTGTGGTTAGGTTGATCGCGTTTCGGCTAGGTCAATAACCAGTTGGAGTTGGTGTATCGATCACAAAGGAGCAACGTCCTGTACGGTTGTAGTCAGGCCGTCAATATCGATTCCAACCAAATCGATAGTTATCCTGCTCTTAAGGAAAGATCGGGACCACTGCCCTATCAGTTTGGTAGTCAGGTTGATCGATGAGAGATTTCTTGTTCTCCGTTTTATTTTACCTCGAGTTCATAAAATAGCCATAAAAATCACTTGGTCCAAGAAAAGAATTAGAAGGAAAATATTAACATAGAGAATGTATCTAGTATACATGTATCTTAGGTTGTATTAACAAAGAGAAAAAACTGTAAGAAAAACATCTAACGGTAAAACAAATGTTGGAGTTTAGGTTGTATGACATGCAGTTCACGAGATTTTACTACATGACAGCATATGTATTATCCGGCATTTGCAATTATTTAAGGTGGAAAACACACAGCATCATCAAACATTTTCAGTCATAAAAAAAGATATTTATAGTACCATCAGGTTCGAGCAATACATCAACCACAGAACACAGCATGCCATACATCAAAGTCCATAAGTCGAGTAACAGACACAAAAGTTACGCATATATGCCATTCATGAAATTGAAAGAGCAAAATACATGAGCGGTCCCTAAACTATTAGTCGATTCTCATCTATATCCCTATTATTTGAAATTTTAGTTTTGGCCCCCCTAATCTTTTTAATTGGGTTCGTCTGGTCCAAACCTACCACATGACAGATCCGGAGCTGACGTGGCGCTGATATAGCTGTCCATGTTACATAAATTATATAAAAAATTCAGGGAAAAATTCTAAAAATTACAAAAATAATAAAAAAATACAGGAAATTATAAAATAATTCAGGAAAATTAATAAAAAATTATAAAATTGATGAAAACTAGAAAAACCATAAATAGGTAATATCATAAAAACTATGGGAATATCATAAAAATAAAGGGAAAATCATATAAAATTCAGGAAAAATAAAAAAATTGGGAAATTGACAGAAAACCACGAAAACCATAAAAATATGGGAATATCATAAAGATTATTAAAAATTGAAAAAGTAGCACTTGAGAGATCTAATATGCCACGATGGTAGACATTAAAGGCGACCACGTTGCCTTTATATTTTTCATAATTTTATGATTTGTTTTCATATTTTATTTTTTTAAGGATTTTCCGTGATTTTTAAAGGATTTCCCTTTTTTATGATTCTTTTGATATTTTCTACATGTTTGTAATGATTTTCCAATATTTCCATGTTTTTTATTTGGGTAAATATCACTGTTGCCATTATAACTCGCCCCCTGACCGCGCTTGGCATTTCGAAAAGGCCTCACTCAGCGTTACCATTTCAGCCGGTCGTCCCTCTCATACGTGCCATTATCAGGACTTACGGGGGCAATACGGACGCGAATACTGGGAAATACGGGCTAACAGGTGGGTCCCACCTGTCATACACACTATCCTTCTTCCTCCTCAATCCTCCTCCTCATCTCTCTCTCTAGGAGCCCGCCGCCCCTCTGAGCTCGCCGGCGCCCTCCTCCCCCACAAGCTCGCCGGCGCCGAATTGACAGAAAATGACGAAAACTATAAAAATATGGGAATATCATAAAGATTATGAAAAATTGAAAAAAGTAGCACTCGAGAGATCTAATACGCCACGATGGTAGACATTAAAAGCGAAGGATTTTCCTTTTTTTATGATTCTTTTGATATTTTCTACATGTTAGTAATGATTTTCCAGTATTTTTATGTTTTTATTTTCATGATTTTGTAAACAATGTTCCCACATTTTAATGATTTTGTTTTTTTTAATGATTTCCCTGTATTTTAAAGTTTTTTAATGATTTCCCACTTTTAAAACTAATTTACGTGATATGAATGATCACATCCGCTGCAGGGTTGTCGTGTGGCAGGTTTGAACCTGAACGAACACATTTAAAAAGGTTAGAGACGTAAAATTGCAATTTTAAAGAATAGGGATTTAAATGAGAATCGAATATTAGTTTAGTAACTGTCCGTGTGTGTTCTACTTAAATTTAAAAGTTTACGACTAATCGATATGTACCTACAAACATAGTAGTCTAGCACAGAGAACAAAATCCCTCCTTGGAAGTAATCGTGTGCAGATCCTGAATGAAAAATTAATGAATATTTAGGCCCAGTTCTTTTCAACTTAACAGCTTAACGTCTTAACAACTTAACGACTTATCTACGTTTTGAAAACACATATGCTTTGAGTTTTCAGAGTCTTTCGTTGTTTCGAAGGTGGGTTCTAACGTTTTAAAAAGCAAGTCAAACAAAATGTATCCGAATCTTAAGACTATCTTGAGAAGCTCTCGAAGTTCAGGCATTTCAGCCGTTCATCCGTTCAAATCAGCTCAAAAGAACAGGGCCTTAGTCATCCAATAAAAAGAAGAAATAATAGATGGAAATTTAAAGGGCTAACCTGTCAAACATAGTCACGAACCATCTGTTGAACCACTTTCTGATGTATTGCTCGCAGAAAAGAGCATCTGGTTAGCCGATTGATTACGAATCACTTCAATGTTGTCAGGACCCGGTCAAATTAACTATGTTTTTCATGTATTAATGCACTAGTCATAAAGATCAATGCTAATGCACATAGTCTGAAACAAACTGATATATTATCATTATTTAATGTACGGATAATAGGGACTATTGCCCAGATTAGTACAAACAAGTCAGCACGTACGCAAGTCGACACATACTCATACATGAGGAAAGTACAAATGCTCGTACTAAGTTACGATCTTCAACACAAAATTTCTTTAGAATATAGTCTTCACTCCATAGACATACTATGGCCTAAGTTTCATGACATTTCTCATAGTCTCTGTCTTTGTAGAGCTCCTTGCTCTTCTGAGACGGTTTTTCGAATAAAGTTTTTTTTAAAATAAAAGTAAGACACGTGAGTACAAATGTACTACGCATGTCTAGGAGAATAATGCAACATTTAGCTTATTATAAGAGATAACTTTTATGAGTTTGACTTAAAATAATTTCCATTAAATGTCTCTAAAAAGATATAAAAATCTCTTTAGACAATCATTAGAGAATAGAGAGCGACGAAATCCTTTCTTCCCAGATCATCGTCTTCCTTTTCCGGGGATCAATACTGCATCTTTTATCTTTTGAAAGGGATGAAAAGTATGGACAGCTACTATATGAACAGTCATCAAACATGCTCATAATTGAGAGCGCGACTATCATGATAGTTTATATTATACTCTGTAGGGTGTGTACACTTTACCCTCGACTGCTTGTACATCCTTGTCAATGTATCTTGGGATACAAAGCCAAAGACGCATAGAGCGAGTTATTCCGAGAAATTTACTATAAACTGCTTATCATCAATTATGAGCACACATGATCGATGTTGGCCATCTCACTATCCAATTATTTATCACGGCAAGGTGACCACCCAAATTATAGGATACTGCGGTTACATGGGTTGGCCCAAGTTTCTATTCATCGGCTCCTCGAGTTCAATTCGGAATAGTTTTTGGTAGCTTTCTAGGCTTACTGTCGACTGGTGGTTGATCGGGGGTCATCGTCGGCAATGAATTTGTTATGGGGATGCGCTCAAGAATCAAACTAGATGGTAGCACAAGACAGGGATTTATACAGGTTCAGGCCCTCAACTTGAAGGTAATACCCTACTCCTGTGCTCTGGGATTATGGCTCGGCGTATATTCGCAGAAGACAAAGGTGATACGAAATCTGATCTAATCTGATGATGATGTTGTGGATGTATGTTGTGGGATGTGATTGCAATGTATCCTTATGGCCTCTACCCCTCCCTTTATATAGTGCAGGGGGAGATAGAGTTACATGGCGGCGCACAGTACATTGTACCAGATTAGGTTGTACCGATGCATCATATGCAAGTAATAATCCCCTAATTACATGGAGCTTGACTATATCCTCAGGAACATCTTTGGCGCCCAAGTTATGCGTAACCCGAGTGGTCTCTATCTTGATCAACCGACTTGGGTCGTCCCCCATCTATTTTCTCATGGGCCCTCTAGAGGATATCCGGGGCCCATGTAGTCCACAGTGCCCCCGAGTGCTATACGATCGAGTCAGATGTCCAGCCGACTGGTTTCGCCAATGTTTCCTGTAATCTGAACAGAGATTGTATAGAACTCAAGAAATCACAAGTGTTTCGTGTTGAAAGCAACGCCTAGATCGGCAATACCAAAACTCCAGCTCTTTCGGCCCATTGGGCACGTCACCTCAACAAATAAATTTGACTACTTGGCATCTGTAACATTGGCCCCGATAAGCCCCAATTTACTGCTTCTTCTCCGCTAATAAAACCGACTCCTTCAACTCGTTCTAAAAAAATGGGATTCTATATAATAAGTTGTTGATATTCAACACGCGTTCAATGTGACCCATTGCCCTTTGGCTTGGAGAATTCGGCATGTGCCTTTGGCAGATTAATCCGCATGCGATCCCACTTCGCACCTTTCCTCGAAGATGGCGAAGAAGGACTCAGCGGATTCACCCCCACGGGCACAGATTCAATCCCGCCCAATGGGGACTCAGCGCCCCCGACTGGATCTCCCTCTGGTATTAGCAAACTCGCCGCGACCTTTGTGTAGGCAGCTCCTGAGATTGGGATAGGAGGTGACCACTCGGAGAATCGATCTACTGATCCAGTCGAACTTAACCGATCGGATCCAACCACGTTCGTGGGTGTCATTAACACCGGCAAACCCATTGGACAAAGCGAGCAGGTCAGCCTCTCCCTTTCAGACTCAGAGTCTAACGAGAGCACGGAGATTTGATACTGGGAAGTTTTGTCCTTGGTGCAGACGACCATCACTCTGCCTCTCAACCAGTCGGGAACGAGGCGGCCGCCATTGAGGCGATCGACGCGGACCCATGCCGCGCCGAAGATCATACACTCACATAGAATCATTTTGCCACACGATATCAGTCAAGCTTAAGGCGAGATGCGTGCCACTCTTGTGATAGCTCAACACATTCACTCGTCAATGTAATGTATATAATCGTGATTAACTCTTTAATCACATTTGCATGGCCATGCACTTATCCCTATCCATCTACACTAGGGGGCCCAGAGATATCTCTCCCATTATCAAGGAAGGGCAAATTCCATCTTAATCTCTTACACCTCATGTCATGTTTCATGGCATAACCGTAAGCTAACTTCATAACTTCCCTGTTACGAAGAAGAGTTTGACAGCCCCAAAGTATACGACTACGCATGCTGAGAATCAATAAGGATCTCAGGTCGAAGGACCGTATAGGTATAACACTCGAGACTACACCCTGATGGGACTTTTAAGATAACTATCTCAGCAGTGTCTCGGAGCGGGTCTATCCCACCCCATGTTCTCTAACATGTTCCCAAATTATTGATTTGATATCTCCATATTTATGATATGTGAAACATTACCATCAATCAATACATGTGCTGATCAAATCATTATTGTTCCATGCAATGATACGTGACCCGAAATCATTTAGAATAATATTATATTGACAATGTGTTTCATAATAAGTCGTACTCAATGAACAAAGCAATGATATTTATTTAACGAACTCATAAGTACATGAAGATATACGTATCATATAATCATCTTACATGATCGCCTCTAGGGCATATCACCAACACGACAAGGAAACAAACTCATTGCAAGAGCACCCGAAGGTGATTGGCGTACACGTATAGTACAGTACCTTGGGGAAGAGATACTATCGGAAGATCAAAAAGAAGCCCAAGCTTGGTAGCAAAGGTCCCAAACATACATTCTGTTGGATGGATTATTATATAAATCTGGGTTTTGTGCAGCCGGTAAGAGGGAAAAGTGGCACTTGCCGAAGCTCATGCAGTAATATGTGGAGCACACCAAGCACCAAGGGGCTTGGTGGCAAAAGTCCTTAGAATGGGAATATACTAGCCAACAACAAATATTGACATGGAAGCCAACAACAAATATTGACACGGAAAACTCGGTGACGAAATGTAAAGAATGTTAGTGGATAAGTAATCCACCGAAGGCCCTAGCAAGTACGCTTCAGCCGTCAACACCAAACTGGCCCTTCGCAAGGTGAGGAATTGATATAGTGGGAGATTTAACAACATATCATAGAGGATACTGATGGGTCATTGTGGCAATTGACTATTTCGCAAAGTGGTTGGAAGCCGAACCTCTAACATCTATCACCGCAGTAAAGGCCCAAAATTTTTCTGGAAAAATGTTATTTGCAGGTTCGACGTACCATGTGAAGTGGTCACTAATAATGGCTCACAATTTTTTCATCTAAATTAGAATATTTTTGCGCAGACTTAGGT
Source organism: Raddia distichophylla (assembly GCA_005191435.1). Classification (NCBI taxonomy): domain Eukaryota; kingdom Viridiplantae; phylum Streptophyta; class Magnoliopsida; order Poales; family Poaceae; genus Raddia; species Raddia distichophylla. The sequence goes on from SPJY01003267.1 coordinate 1,172,349, forward strand.
ATTAAAATATGCTATGCCTTGGTGGGTTATCCTCAAGCCAATGGAGCTGTGGAGAGGGCAAATCAGATCATAATGCAGGCACTCAAGAGAAGGTTAGTTGAAGAAGTAAGAGAAAGGTGGCCCGAATAGCTGCAAAAAGCATTATGGGCCATACAAACAACACCGACAAGACCAACAGGTTTTTCCCCGTTCAGGCTCGTATATTGTGAAGAGGCCGTTACACCAGTTGAAGTACAAGGAAGGACACTTCGTACCATTACTGGAGGCCCAAATCCCGAAGAAGTACCATCAAAAGACTTCGCCAAAGGAAACAGACTTGCCGTAGCAAAACATGAACAAGTACAATAAAGTCATGGCGAAGACATACAACAAATGAGTTTGTACCAGAGAACTCAAAGAAGGAGATTTGTTGTTGAAAAAGATGCCTCAACGCCCGTTCAATCTACATATGGGAAGGACCATTCATTATCAAGAAGAACACAACAGAAGCCTCGCATCATCTGATCACTGAAGGAGGACAAGATATACCACATACCTAGAACGCAAAGTCTCTTATGAAGTATTACCCAAAGAATACAGGTTGCGCCTGGTCAAGACCCACACCATAGGGCTTGTATCCCATGAAAATGTAAGAAAAAATGTAAAAAACAAAAAAAAGAGCCGAGGATCTCTTTGGTCCTCGGATGCCCAATTATGTGTTGCTCGTTACAGGAACAAGGGAGCTACCGCAATGGCCCATGGATCTTCGCGTTATAACCCTTTGGGGCAAATGAAATGCGTTATAAAACCCCACATCAATACAACCCAGGTTGACTGCGTCATATACCATTTGAAAATGAAAGGGGGTGACGACCCTCGGGGATGGCATGGGGCCCGTTGAAAATCATGTCGTGCCCTTTTCGCGCTATCACGCACCAAACCAAGGTTGATTGCATAATACCGCTCTAGTAAACTAAGGGGCCGCCGCGAGACCAATGGATCTTCACGCCAGCACCCATCAGGGCAGGTTGATTGCATTATAGCGCCCTGCTAATCCCTGCATACAGCGCAATAGCGCCCCCCCAAACTAAGGGGCTACCGCGAGATCAAAGAATCTTCGCGCCAGCATCCCTCGGAAAGAGTTGGTTGCATAACAGCCTGTGGACTACATGGGTCCCGAGTATCCTCTAGATGGCACATGAGGGAGCAGATGGGGCACGACCCAAGTCGGCTGATTAGGATAGAGGCCACTCAGGTTACGTGTAACTTGAGCGCCAAGAAAGTTCCTAGGATATAACCAAGCTACATGTAATTAGGAGATCAATACTTGCATATCATGTATCGGTACAACAGAACCTGGTACCATGTACTACGTACCATCAGTCCATCATGTAACTCTATCTCCCCCTGCACTATATAAAGGGAGGGGGTAGGGGGGCCATAGATACGACATAGATAATTACGCACGATCATACTCGATCATATGCGATCATCATCTTCATAATCTCAGAGCATAGGAAGTAGGGTATTACCTTCGATGTTGAGGGCCTGAACCTGGATAAAATCCCGTTCTTGTGCTACCATCTGGTTTGGATCTTGAGCATGCCCCCATACAAATTCATTGCCGACGGTGACCCCCGATCAGCTACCCGTCGACAGTTGGCGCGCCAGGTAGGGGCCTGCGTCAAGATCATCGCTCAAGCCAGATGGCTTCTTCAAGATCGCCGCCCGTCGCCCTGAGGTTGGGGCAGTCACTGCGCTTCGGCGCCCTAGACTTCATCGCCGATGGTGTTGGCAATCTCCATTTCTCCCCTCCTGGAGAGATCCCCAAGAAGAAGTTATGCGCGATCAATGTGACCCATTGCCCTTTGGCTTGGAGAATTCTACATGTACCTTCGGCAGATTGGTCCATCGATGGTCCAACTTGGCGCCTCTCCCCGAAGAGGGCGAAGAAGGATTCGGCAGAATCACCCCCACGGGCATAGATTTAATCCAGCCCGATGAAGACTCAGCATCCCTGATTGGATCTCCCTCCGATCTTCGGAATCTTGCCGCGACATGTGCGCAGGCGGATCCCGAGACTGGGATAGGAGGTGACCACTTGGGACATCAATCTACAGATTCAGTCGGACTCAACCGATCGGATCCAAGCATGTTCGTGGGTGTCATTAACACTGGTCAACCCATTGGACAAAGCGAGAAGGTTAGCCTCTCCCTCTCGGATTCAGAGTCCGACGGGAGCACGGAGATCTATAACTACCGGGAAGTCTTCGTCCTTGGCGCGGACGACCATCATTCTGCCTCACAACCAGTCGGGAACGAGGCGGCCACCACTGAGGCTGTCGACGCGGACCCGCGTCGCGTCGAGGATCAAGATCGCCTACGACAACTTCGCATCTGCGGACGCAAAGTCCAGAACGAGCTGTGCGCGGTGAAATTGAGGGATCAGGACGTCTACACTACTCCCTAAGCAAACATCGTCGCATCAAAGACTCTTCTTGAGACCATAGCACCACAGCTACCTGAGAACAGCCCGCTTGTCCAGACCCTGGCTCGTGCAACGGCCATGGTCGAGATGGCGGCCATCCAGCAGAACGAGGCGCACCCCGCTCCCACCAGGACGGCTCACAGTTGCTCTGGGCGCAACCGGAGCAAGGCGCTCGCCTCTGCCGCCGATGGGTCCCATCCATCGGCGGGTCACGACCTCCGCCACGATATTGAAGCTAAAAGGAGGGAGCGCGCCGAAGGCGATCGGCACTCTCATAGCTACCGCAGTCGGTGCTACGATGATCACGTTAAGAGCACTGCCAGTCGGCGCGACCATCGCCAAGACCCGCGGCGGGAGCACCGCAGTAGATCCCCGTGGCGGCGGCGGCTGCAACCGTTGGAGGGGATTCGGGCCTTCACCACGAACCTCCGCCTAGTGGTTTGGCCGAACTATTTTAACCTCAAAGGCATCGACAAGTTCGATGGCGAGAGGGATCCTAAGAACTGGCTGCAGGAGGAGATCAGAACGTGATGGCAAACTATCTGCCAGTTGCCCTGACCCTAACCGCTCAGACCTGGCTTACGGGACTCTCGGAGAACTCTATTGAGTCCTGGGACGGCCTCCAGGAACAGTTCATCGCCAATTTCTAGGGGACCTATGAAAGGCCCGCTGGGAGATGGGAGATCGGACTGTTACACAGGCGCAAGAACAAGACTCTCCGTGAGTTTATGTCGCAACCCCGGCTTCACCGGGATCCACTCACAATCAATTGCTAGTCCCAGAGATCAATGCTAGCAACTTGTGAGCGACAATTTGTTGAACATCATCACACAATCACAAATAACGAAGAGAAATTTTATATTATGCAAAAGTAATTGTTACACAACTACTTATTACAATTGTTTCATTAAAGATGACATAATATTGTCCATAATATATCAAAGTGCGGAAATTCAAATATGCAGCGAAAAAAGTATGATGATGCTCCAATCCGACCCTTGAGCGCCAGCTAATCCTCATCGAAATCCGGGACAAAATCCTCCTGATCCTGAAGATAGACCGAACCTAATCCTTCTCCTGAATACAAATTTATCCGTGGTTTGTATAGTGAGTACATGGCAACCCAGCAAGAGTCCTTATAATGATGCAAGGATAATAACAACAACAGGGTGGCTATTTTGCATAAAGACCTATTCTAATCAGATTATTTAAAGTGTTGTAAAACAAATTTGTAGAGCAATTAATATCGATACAGATTCGCAAGACTAACACGCAGAGCTCGGCTTCGAAAGCCCCTCTGTGGAACAAAGCTTGCCTCGAACAAATCAAATCAAACCAATCCAACAGATTAATTTATTAACACATGAGACTACCATGTACGACCTTCCTCCCCTCCCATGACCGTGGGAACAGCTATCGTGATAGTTTTAACTCTGCAGAGTGTAACACACATTACCCATAAGCCGAGTGATACTTTTGCGTCTTAGATCTTCCTTTGGAGCCTAGACCAAGTAACAATACAAGGCGATTCATTAGTTCCTTCTGTTAACACCAATACCCCCTTTAAGGTTTCGATACTACGGGTCCCCTCTTGAGCCCACAGACCGCAGCCCGATATTTTCAAGGTAAAGTGTGTTAATAGTTTTCCCTAACTACTAAGGTAGGATTAGCACATGTTGGCCGACATGATAGAGCTAGCACTTATGGTTGCGCTTGTATGATTTGGCCGGATAAGCACATGTCAAAGGTCCTTAGACCAAGGTGACTACCTCCACCACAATCCTCAATCCACAAAACCACCCGACTTGCCACCTTTAGTCAACACACACCACGTAGGTTTTAGTTGATTAGGTTATTAAGGTAACCCAGCACCTCCAATCATACCAAGTCACAAGAGTAATTAAATGATGAATAACCTAAACAACTACCAACCCACGAGCATTAGCAACTATGCACAAGGATAGGCTAGGAAAATAACTAAGGCAGCAATAAATAGTCTAAATTCACAGGGTAGATGACTCAGTGTGAATATAATATGCTTCTACCCGATCCCATCATTTCATGCATGAGAAAAGTAAATAGAACGAAAACGGGTGAGTTTTGCAAAATAGGAGAGCAAGATGCAAGCTATCTTGCCTTGGCAGTACTCCGGGTTTTGGAATCCTCCTTCAAACGGCTCCTGGAAACCTCCCGAACAGCGTGAACACGGACAATCTACACGTATATACATATGTGCAAGAAACAACAAAACAATCAACAGAACATATAGCTCAATAAAATATATAAAATTCTAGGCTATATCTGGAAAATAATGGCTTTGGAATCACCTAATTTGGAGTTCGGATGCTCCCGGAACAATTCTTGGAAGATTTGGGAAAATCAGAAATTATAGAAAAGAATAAACCTGTTAAACCAGTCAACCAGACCGAACCGGCCGGTCTAGCACAGCGCGGGCGCACGGGCGGAACAAGTGGCGGCGCGGACGTGAGCGAACCAGCGAGCGACGTGTGGCAACGAGTGACGGCGCGCGTGGGCGGCAAAAGGGGGACACGTGGCGGCGGCAGCGAGCGAGTGTGGTGACGGCACGTGGTCGGGCGGCGACGTTGGCTCGTGCGCGGGCAGACGCGGTCTCGCCAAGCGGCGAGCGTGGGTTGGAGGGGGCGGTGGGGCCGCGGTGTGACGCTCGCGCGCTGGCGCGAGCGACGCGTGGCTACGGTGCGCGGGCGCGCGCGGGCGGGAGCGCAGCAGCGTTGGCGGACCAGCGACATTGTCGGCGGCGGCGACGACTCCATATTCCGGCGAACTTCGGCAATCCGTATCATCCTCGTTTCTTGGCCAAATTAGGCGATACATATAATCTTCGGTTTGGGCACGGCACAGAGAGTGATTTGTAGAAAAGGATTTCGGTGGGAAGGATTTTGACGGCTAGGGTTTGGGACTTGAGGGATTTCGTGATGGGGGTCTCAGGGCAGGGGTCTTGCGGGGTTTTTATAGTGCCAAGTACGACCTGGGCTGGGCCTTGGGTTAAGAGGGTTTGGATTAGGACTCGAATTTTAATCCGGGTAGCATTCGGATAGGTTTTTGGCTTGTTTAGAAAGAATTTAAAGTTTCCTTTGGAGGATTGTGAAATTTGGCAGGTAATTTGGATTAGGCTTCTAAAAGGACCCCTCCAAATTTGAGCACGAGATTCCCTCGTTCGCTCATTATTTGGTGGGTTTTACATCTCCTGGTAAAACGGCAAACTTCAAGGAATCACGAGCTAGCTTTGGAATTTTGGCATGAAATTTGGAGGGTTGCTTGATAACGGCTGTAAAGAATTACTGGAATTTTTCCAGAATTTTCCTAAAAGGTTTCCTAGGGTTTTGGCTTTAAACCTAATTTGAAGTAATTTATACTAGGGTTTTGTATATAACAATTCCCTTTTATTTAATTTTAATGTTTTTGAAAATACAAGTGGCATACGATAAAATAGAGGATGTCATAGTTTATCAAGCATTTTACCAAGAAGAAGAACGAGATCAGGGATGTTTCGGAGCAAACGGTCATCGATGCCTTCTTCGCCCGGATGCAAATCTGAGGAGTTAATCAGGTAGATGACTCGGGACCCCCGCAAAATCTCAAGACTATGTTCACAATGGCGGATCAGGAGGCCAACGCTGAGGAGGCCATCATGAACCATCGCGGTGGCAACAACGGAGGACCCAAGAAGAAGACAAACGATGAACAAAACAAACCCAATGACAAGAATCGCAAAGGGGACGAGATGGTCGACAACATGGAGTGTTATCGACCAAAGCCCCCCCCCCCCAGCGACAACGACTACAACAAGGTCATGGAAGAAGTATGTCCCTTTCACCCGTGTGGAAAACATGCTGCCAAAGACTGCCTCAATCTCCAGAAGTTCGCCGACAACACGAAGTAGCCGGCGGTAAAGGGAGGACACGGCAAGAAGCCCGATGGAGACTACCAAGACGCCGAGCACGAGATCAACTACATATTTGGGGACTCCGACACGTATGAGTCCAAGCGGAAGCAGAAGCTTACCACTCGGGAGATCAATGCAATCATGCTCATGGTCCCAAAATATCTGCGCTGGTCAGAGGTACCCATCACCTTTGATCGGTCGGACCACCCGGATCGAATCACCTGCCCCGGCAGATATCCTCTGGTGCTGGATCCGGTTGTTCAAGGAAATTAATTGAAGAGGGTCCAAGTCGACAGCGGGAGCGGGATTAAAGTCCTCTTCGTCAAGACTCTGGATCAGATGAAGATTCCTCGCTCTGAGCTACGGCAGGGGTCATCTCTTTTCCATGGTGTGATTCCCAGAACGTCTGCGATACCACTCGGGCATGTCTCGCCACCTGTGACGTTTGGAACCAAAGACAATTATCGGACCGAGAGTCTCAGCTTTGAAGTGCCGATTTCAAGACGGCATATCATGCCATCTTGGGAAGGCCAGGGATCGCCAAGTTCATGGCCGTCCCTAACTATACTTATCTCGTCATGAAGATGCCGGGCCCCAATGGTGTAATCACCATCCCTGGCGACGTAAATCAATCGTTTGTTTGTGACAGCGAAAGCTCCGAGATGGCACAAGCACTGGACACATCGGCTGAGATGGAAAAGATTCGACAAGAGGTTGCATCCCTTCACGAGGAGGGAGACATACCCGGAAAGAAGCAGGCCAAGACTTCCATCCAAGCAGCTGAAGAAACTAAGAAGATACTATTGGACCCGTCTGACCTAGCCAAAACAGCCGTGATCGGGACAAGGCTCGATAGCAAATAGGAAGACGTGCTCGTCACTTTCCTCCAGGCAAACTAGGACGTGTTCGCTTGGAAGCCTTCGGACATGCCTGGTGTTCCGAGGGAGGTGATCAAGCACTCTCTCCACATCGATGAAAAGGCGCGGCCAATCAAGCAGCGCCTGAGAAGATTTGCACCAGATGGGAAGCACGCCATTCGGGAAGAGATCACGAAGTTGCTAGCAGCACGATTCATCAAAGACGTGTATCATCCCGAGTGGTTGGTGAACCCAGTCCTGGTGCAGAAGAAGAACAAGACATGGCGAATGTGCGTTAACTATGCTGACCTCAACAAAGCTTGTCCCAAGGATCCTTTTGAGCTCCCCGGCATCGACCAAGTGGTGGATTCCACCGCCGGGTGTGAGCTCCTAAGCTTTCTGGACGCTTACTAAGGCTATCATCAGAACAGTCTGAAAGAGGAGGACTGCATCAAGACGTCTTTCATTACGCCTTTTGGTGCTTTCTGCTATATCACAATGCCGTTTGGGTTGAAAAACGCTGGTGCGACTTATCAGCGTACCATAGAACGGTGTTTTCACACTCAGCTTAGCTGCAACATGGAGGCCTATGTTGACGACATCATCGTGAAGACGCGAGCAAAGTCAGATCTCATAACAGATTTAACCGAAACTTTCGAGAGCCTAAGGGCATATCGGATGAAGTTGAATCCCGAGAAGTGCGTTTTCGGGGTCTGTTGGCGATAGTTACGCTCAAAGAAATTAATCCGCAAGTGGATGGATATCACTTATAGTTTTCACCAGAAGTATTCCTAGAGTTATCGAATCCATAAGGAACGAGGGTTTAAAGAGACAATCCGCTATATCTTAATTATTTAAAATACCAGCCAGTCTAGGCAACGGGGGTTAGGATAAATAAATAAAAAGGACCGGTGACACACACACACGCGATAAATATTCACACAAATAAAGAGAAAGCTACTCTAGCTAGATAGACAGTTGGGAGGACAACGAGACAAGTTTAATAAGTTCACAAAATTGTGTGATTCAATTTATTGAGTGAGCTTTGGTAATCTAACAGTGGTTCCCTTGGTATTCGTCATCGGAGCTCGGACATTCACTACCACCCGCTATCCTGAATTGGAATCCCGAATGGTTATGATCATTCCGATAGGGCTCTACTGATCCAAAGCCGGACGCTGTGCATTACGCACGAGATAATTAATATCTACGGATGGATAGGGCTGTCACCACCTACCACCTACCACATATACGTGGGCCCGGGTGTAAACCGAGTTAGTCCTAGTTTCAGACACCACGTCTGCTACTATTTCTAATCAATCTTCCTTAGTACCAAAAAGAAGTTGATTTAGGTTCAATGCCTGGCTCTTACAATATATGAGTGAGAACCTAAACTGATTCCAGACGAATTCAAGCTACCGGTAAGGCAAATCTACACAACTCATTTATGTAGATATACTCAACTCAAATAAAGCTCAACACATAAGTAATGAATGAAGTGATCTCACTAATTGAAACAATTAGGAAAGGGTACAAGAGCTATTACCCGAATTCCCGAAGACACTTTCGGAACTCCCAACTACTACTAGACTAAGAGCTGCTCTAATAAGTGGAATGAAAATGATGTGATGTGTTGTGTGTTACAAGTGAGTGAGGGGGTCTATTTATAGTGCTCCGAAGCCAACCGGGATGCTCCACGTGTAGGGACACTTGTCATCAAACCCTCCTCCAAAGGGGAATCCAAAGGGCATCAAAGGGGGTCGGCCGGCCTAGGTGGGTCGGCCGACCCACTCTTGGCACATCTGGCCGTCCAATTTTGTTAGGATACTTCTTCGATGGTGTAGATTAGCCTCTTAAGCCGGTGGATCAAGTTGACATCCGCAAGTAAGGAACCCAAGGGAATCCTGTGCTCATTTGTGAATTGTGAAGCAACCGTGTCCATTTGATCAAACCGACTGCAATGGAGGGTGTAGATGTTTTCAATTTGTGCTTCTAAGCCACTTGGGAGAAGTTGGAGCCGGATCGGTGACGTGGCTAGGTCGGCTGGCCTAGGGTGGGTCGGCCGGCCTGGCCTTTTGCCCGGTTTGGCTCCGGTTCTTCCCACTTTGTACCTGTAGACCAAAACTCACCAAAACTTGTGGAACTTTATTAGAATAATTAAAATGTTAGTATAAACCTTGATTTTCCCTCCGAAATGTCGGAATTCCGGAATATGTTGACGTATAAAGTTGGTGTTTATTTGACGTCAACACACCCCCAACTTGAACTTTTGCTCGTCCTCAAGTAAAGAGCTCAAATGAGAACCCGGTGGATCAGGATTGCATCAATATTATTATTCAATAAATACTAAGCATACAAGGTTGTACCATATTATTGGTTGACAAAAACTCGTACAAGTGTACCCCAACTTTTGTCAAACTCACAAGGTTTTCAAAATCTCCCCTTTTCTTTTAGCGGTTGAAAGATAGAATAACTTTGATAGAACTTTGTCAACTCAGCCCTTTTCAAGCTTTGTCTCCAGGTTTTTCTTTTCAAAATGTTAGTTCCTCATTATTACTCTCAGATCTCTCGGTGGTATTTAATCCTCACCCAGGCCTTTTTGTTAATGGCCTTCTTTCCTCCTATTCTAAGGTTTATGTGGAGCTCATAGGTATGGAAATGCGGCCTACTTAGGTTGTATAATTTTGTAAACTCAAAAATAGATCCTAGGAACTTTTGTACCACTTCGCATTCTGGTCGTTAGAATAATAACGTCTAGGGATGAGGGAGAGAATGAACTCACGCCAAAGGAATGAAGAAACACAAGTGCAAATGATGAGGGGAACTAATGAATCCGTCCCATTGGATCTTGTGGTCATGGGAAGATCTACTTGACTTCTTTATTTGAGATCATTCCTCAATCTAAAGTTTTGAGAGGCAATTTTCTTTTTCTTTTTTCCTTATTTTTTAGATAAAGATAGAAGGAGATGATAGTTCTCTCTTCCTCTTTTATTTTCTTTCATTATTTATTTTTTCGCCTCTATTTTCTATAATTTGAGGAATGACTCTTTTATTATTTGGGAAGTCTTTTTGGTTGACCAAATAGGTAGGTATATGGTGGACTCACGAAAAAGAACTTGGCTTATTTATGTAGGAAGGAATATCTGGCGAGATGTATGCTCGTATCCCATTATGGAATTCAGCATTGCCAGATACGAGAGGCTAGCAATCAAATGGTACATGAAAGGAAATGACCAGCTTTGAAGAGCACTAATTCATAAGGATTTACTTTTGACAAAACTCAACACAACCAAAGTGGCTGAATGGAGGCTTTAAATTTATTTAGCTTTTTTTGGCTCTAGTAGGATGAAAAAGTCTAATGAGGAACTCAAAATAATTTTCTCTTTTCAAAATAAATTCCGAGACTATGCCTTAGTAGGGGCTTAAGTAACTAGGCCCTTATCTCTGTTATATCATATCTCTCAACAACTTAGAATTGGTTAAATAATGTCAATCCTTGATGAGCAAGATTAAGCAGGACGACTACTCATACCAATAATTGTCAAACTTAAATGAGAGTTCTAAATTGTAAACTCAGCATTTATATCATAATAATAGAGCAATGTTCATCATATCCTTTCTAGGTAAAATCAACATTTACACATTTTATTCAAAGGGAAATATTTTTGTTATTTTTAGATTTTACAAATTTTATAATTTTTGAGTTTTTAATGATTTTTTATGAGGCATACTATTAACTAAGAACAAAGCTAAATTAATCTATTCACATGTGGGGCAAAGCAAAATGAGACTTTTGGCAGGGCAAGGCAGGGTAGGCAAGAACAACTAGCAACTCATCTGGCAGGGTACTAGCAAGGCAAGGCAAGACATTAAGCACGGCAAGGATAGCAGGCAGCGACTGGGAGCAGGACACACCTATTGAGCCGGAGGGTCAAAACCAATATGTTGAAACCATGCCGCAAGGGCATCATTCGTGGCTTGCGTCGCGGTGGTGTTGGCTCTAAGGTCACGGGTGGTGTCCTCGTGGTACCTGGTGTGCTGGGCCAACGTTTGGTGTACGTGGCCCATGTCATCTACCAAGGTATCCATTCTCTGTCCTAAAGCATGGGCGTCCTGTGCAAAGGGCTCGAAGTAGGAAGGGTAGCGGGCCAACGTCGGTCCTCCTCGTCCTATCTCGGGTCCTTATTCATGAGGTGAGTGGGTCCATCCGGCTTCATACTGCCGTGAGCTTCCGGCGGACAGGTTTCATTGATCCCAACCCGCACTATAGTCGGAGTGATGAGGGGCCGCAGCTGCCCCCGTCCACTGATCGTGGTGGGGCTCACTGGGCTCAGGCTGCTGGCGTGCGCGGCTTCTGCGTGTCACAGGGCTAGAGATGCTATGCCTATGGGGTTCCAAGGCTCTAAAATTGATGGTCAGCGTCCGGGCTCTGTAGATCCGAGCCTTGGATTAGGCAAGCGGATCTCAGCGGTGGTGCCCAGAAATCTCAGGAAATGATATCCGACTCATCGACTCTAAGGATGTGGCCTTGGATGAAGTGGTCCCTTCCTATTGTTTGGAATTGTGTGTCTAGGATGGCCAATTCATTATGTTCTAACAATCCCATACCATCCGCAATGTGGGTGATTAGAGACGTGTAGTCAATATACCCCTTTTGGTTTATCATCTCTAACTAGTGAACTACCATATTTGCGGTCGGGTTGACAGGCTTTTTGTTGACCATTGCAAATAGGTACTGCAGCTCATCAAGGCACACAATGCGCATGTCTAGCCTAGAATTAATAACCATTGCTAGCCACCTATGCATGAACCTAAGTGTGGGGTTGTGAATGTTGTTCATGCGAGGTTTGTTGGTGTTGCTATACCCTTTCCCAGAAATGGATTCCCATAATTCACTGCGATCAAAGCCCGACAGCCTATCAGGAGTAACTCTACACAATATGGAGAAGCCTAGATATCTAGTTAGGTTCTTTAACGAGCATTCAAATTCTTTATTGAAGAACCTAAAATAGTTTCTATTCCCACCATCAAGAATGCGTAAAGTACTAAGAAATTCAAGGGTTAGAAGGCGCGAACCTTTTTCGACGATCGGCGCGAAGTTCTCCCATCCGACGGCTCGGAAGGCTTCATGGAATTCATCCAGCAGGCTGGTCTTAATCAGCAACGTCGGATCATAAGTCCGTGTATGCTGAAAAGATCGGCGCCTCAGCGCTTCAAACACTTGCCGCTCTCGGTCGGTCTGGAGCACAATTTGATCCTCTGACACCAAAATCCTCATCCTCAGGGCTGAGCCAGCCCCGGAGGTTATTGGAGCTTCATGATGTTCGTCGTGGTATCCCGAAAATCGGGAATCCACGGACATCGTGTCCCTTGAATGGCTCTCCAGGACCTCGGTCGGAGTATGAGTCCGGTCAGAGCTGGACGAGCTGAATCGTTTGTGCACACCCTTCGCAATGGTGCGGCCAAACTTCCCAAACCATGATGACATTTTTCCTGCAAGGGTTAGGACGGACAAATACCCGAAGGATATATGGAAATATTTACGGGTTAGTCGTCCAAAATTACTAGTCCTTGTAGGACTTGTTAATTTGCGTCCACAAAAATTATTTTTTCTCAATTTTTAGTTGACAGTATGCGTGCAGAAGAAAGCAAATATGTCGTGCAGGGGAGAGCTGCAGGCGAGATCATGCAATCACCGCAGGGATACTATCTCAACCTGCAGGATACTCCCGTATTTATAGTTTTTCTTAATTCATGATTATGGTTAAACATGAGACAAATTTCATGTTTAAAGGAAGACAAATTAGCCTACCTAATGCCTATATGACTAAAGTGGTGGGTGTTGTGGAAAATGAGTGGTGGAGAGTGATGAAAAGACCCACCCACTTGGGGGTGGTTGGCTGAAGGAAGTGGGTCAGCCGGCCTAGGTGGGGCCGGCCGGCCCCACTTTTTCACCATTTTAGTTTTTTGATATTTTTATATTTTATAGCCAGGGTAAATGCACGGTAAAAATTAAATATGCTGTGAAAAATGCACGAAAAATAAATATGAATGCAGTATAAACTTCTGGCTTACCTCTCGGTGGAGGCTCGAATTTCTGTTTTAGCAGTCGACGAGTCGGACAGCTTTCAACCTTCAATTATCTTGAATTGGTTCCGCAGCCGGAGTTGCTGCGACCGGCTGAATTTCTTTCTTACGCCACACTTGTTTGATCTGAGATTTTTGTGTGGCGTTGATCTTCCCTTGCGGCTCCGATTTCTGGACCGCATGTTTCTTCCGACGGGGCTTGGATTTCCCCTTGTTCTCCTTTCAGTATGGACGACGCAATGGCTCATCCAACAATTGGAGAGTTCTCCTCATAGTAGCAATAAGGCTATCCACCTGAGGTTTTGATATAGCCCTTGTTCCCTCTTGCACAGATCTAGGATTTTTACCATAAAATGTGCGTACCTGTGAGCATTGTTCAGCTCTTGGCCTGAAGTTGAATGTTTCATCTCGGCCGTTAATATTGAGCTGAATTTCTCCTGCACCAACATCGATTGTCACATTTGCCGTGCTCAAGAATGGCCTCCCAAGAATGAGGGGCGTCTTGGTGTATACTTCCATGTCCAGCACTACAAAGTCCACGGGTACCAAAAAATTTCGAATTTTCACTGGTATGTCCTCCGCAACTCCAATTGGATGGCGAGTCGATTAATCCGCCAACTGCAGGGTCATGCCAGTAGGTGACAAGGTAGAATGATTCAACTTTTCCTAAATTACCTTGGGCATGATGCTGACGCTTGCTCCGAGGTTGCACAGAGCATGCTCAAAGTGTTGCGCACCAATGGAGCATGAGATGGTGGGGTAGCCAGGATCTTTCTTCTTCTCAGGGAGAGTGTTCAGGATCGCCGCACTGCACTCCTCAGTCAACTTAATGACATCAGACGTCGGCAACGGGTGCTTGTTGTTGAGGATGTCCTTAGGTACTTGGCATACGTCGGTACCTGCATCGCATCTAGAAATGGTATGTTGACATACAATTGCTTGATTACCTCAACGAACTTTGCAAACTGCGCGTCCGCAGTTGACTTGCATTGGCGACTTGGAAAGGGTAGCAATTGCGTGTCGGTGAATTCAGTGGGACTTGTCTTGGTCCGCGCTTCACTTCTCGTCGTCTTTAGCAGCTCCTCTCGTGGTTCTTCATCGTGCTCACCTTTCTCCTCTTCTTCATCGGAGATGTCATCCTTATTCCCTGCAGTGTTAGTTTGCAGCAGGTCTCGGGTAGTTTTACCCGATCGGGTCGTGACCGCATTAACATTTTCTTTCGTGGGAGCCTCCCGCTGTCCCGGAAGCTTTCCCGAAGAATTTGCAGGAATTGAAACAGCCAATTGAGCAATTTGAGTTTCTAACATTTTGCTAAAGCTCATCTGACTTTGCATGGCAGTTGCAAATCCTTCTAGTTGTGAATTAATTCTCTAAAAAATCTTATCATTAGCATGGAATTTCCTACTAATGCTATCATTCACTTTTTGTTGAGCATTTGCATCATCTATAGGAGATTTATTGTGATTGAAATTACCATTGCTACCTCCTTGAAGACGGTTATCGGTGGAGAAGTTAGGCCTCGAATTCCAACCCAATGTATAGTTGGATTGAGGTCGGAACCCATTGCTGATGAAGTTTGCGTCCTCCGGTCGGGTCTCGGTGCAGTTGTCTCCAGAATGTCCAAGGCTCCCGCAAACCTCGCAAGTCATGCGAGATTCGAGCGCCTGGACAGTTTGATTCGGCGCTTGCCACGCGCCTGGACAGTTTGATTGAGGTCGGAACCCATTGTCCGCTTTGGCGTGCCTAACCGCATCATCACCGACAATGGCGTTCAGTTCAAGAGCAGTGAATTCCAGGACTAGGGCGAGGGGCTGGGCATTAAAATCTGCTTTGCTAATAATAATCCTACAAAGACTAAAAGCAAGGATCTTCGACCGTCTAAAGCCGTATGCCACGCGCCGGGTAAAGGAGGTTTTTCGATGACTGGATTGAGGTCGGAACCCTTGGAGAACGTCTGATGTCATCAGCAATGCCACGCGCCTGGACAGTTTGATTCAAGGGAAAAGGTTTTCGCTCAGAACAACCCCAAGTCGAGCGACCGGGCAGACACCCTTTTCCCTAGTTTACAGCTCAGAAGCAGTCCTCCCGACTAAATTGAAGTTCCGCTCTCCACGAGTGCGCAACTACGACAGCAACCAGTCGGACAAAGGAAGAATGGAAGACCTCGACAGGCTCGAGGAGTTCAGGAAAGCAGCAATGATCCAGTCAGCTAAATAACAACAAGGCATGCATCGTTACCATCAGCGCAATGTACGGGGCCGTGTGTTCTCTAAAGGAGATCTCGTCTTCCGAAGGAATCAGAAGCACGAGAATAACTCTCCCCACTTTGGGAAGGCCCCTATGTGATTGATGAAGGGGCTTATCGGCTGAAGCGAGAAGATGGATCAGACCTGCCTAATACCTGCAACATCGAGCAGCTACGTCGATTTTATTCGTAAATCTTGTATTCAAGTATTGTGTAATTAGTCCCTCGTTTGACTTGCGGCTTAGCCGTAAACGACTAAGCAGTAAGTCGGGGGTTACACTAAATAGTGTGCGGAGTTACCACACCCTATCTTATCAATGAAATTGTTTTCTCTTTACATATGTTGATCGAATTTGGATATTATTAAAATTCTTGAGTAGTGGCGCTCATGCTTGCCTGAGACAACGTTTAGCCACTTAGTACGTGCATAGGGAGAAGGTCAAGTGCTTATTCCTAGCACTCGGGGGCTGGACTACTTGGCAGATGCGTTACTCAAAAAATGGATAAATCGCATACTCAGATAAAATAAAGATCAAGATGCATTGAGGATCAATTGAGTATTTTGGAGCAAATCCTTCTCGCACAGCTTCGAGGTCCATGCCGGGATTGTTCGACTTTGTAATAGCAAAAGCTTGGCTGACGCAAATTGTCGCCGCCTCCCTTGCGAAAACATTGATCTGTGTGGGAATCTCTTCAAGACGCGCTACGAAGATCTCGGCATCTGATGGCAGCTCGTCCTCAGGATAGAGGTACTGGAGTGTTGGAGCTGTTGCCTTCAGAGCGCGGTCGCGTAGCTCATTGGCAGATTTCACCCTCTCGTCGAAGACTAGGAATTGCGCCTTGTTTTTGCTGATAGCTGCAAAATCAGTCAGACATTATAAACCAGTCGGGCTCCATTGAATTTGAGCCAAGGAGAGCCAGAGATGGAAAGTTACCTTCCAGCTCCTTGGCCGATTTGTCGGCTTGGGTGTTGGCCAGGAAGACTTCTCCCTCCATGGCCTTCTGCCTCACCTCCATCACCTGCTGGTTTTCCTTCAAAGCTTTGTACAAAGGCACATGTGAAAGATTAATCCCAAAGGAACGTTCTACAATTGCGTGGGAGTTTAATATCGTTCGGAGATGCTCACCTCGTATGGTATTGGCTTCTTCTACATGGCAGAGTCGGAGTTTGGTGTTTTTCCTTCAGAGCTCCTCGATCTCGCCATGGTATTGCGATTTGAGTGCGTAGAGTGCATTGTTGAATTCATCGCAGGACTTTAGTTCACCTACGACTCTTCGCAAGTACATGGACTTCTGTTTGGACCTCTTGCGCATGTGGTGCATGGAGACAAGAGCAAGATCAGTCGGGTTCAGTTGTGTTGAACGAGAATCCAAGACATGAAGAGATTTTACCTAAAATATATAGGTGCTAAATTTTGACATGTTTAGCGGCACCTCCCATTCCTCATCTTCTTGCTCATCATCAACCTCATAGCCTTCCATCTCTTTCCACCATTTCACCCGGATGGGAGGAGGATTGGCACTTGTGGAGGGGCGATGAATCTCCTCGATTTCCGGCTCTGAGCTTTCTGGAGCCGGCCGGGATTTTACCCTTTGCCGATGAGGATTGGTGACCTGCAAAGGATGGTGGGGAGGCAGGTTGAGGCGCTGCACGCTGAGCTGGGTCTGCAGCTAGAGAGGGCTCAGCTTGGCGGTCGGATTTTGAAGGAGCGGGAGCTGGCGTCTTGGTGCTACGTTTGCCTGGCATTGCACTCAAGACGAGTTTCCTACAAGTATTTGAAGAATTTTGAGACCTTGGTTTCTTTACAAATAATGAAGAACGAAGTTGTGAGGGGAAACCTTCGCGACGGAACGAATTTGGTTCCTACCCAAGCCGATTGATCACTCGGGGCGGAGCCGGAAGGCCTTTTAGCCTCTGGTGTGGCCTCTGGACTGGCAGCTGGAGGAGTTGGAAGGCTCGGCAATCGCCTGGATGGAGCTGGGTTAGGCTTCGGAATTGGGCGGTGACGACGCAGGAGTGGGACGTTATCCTCATCATCATCTTCGTCCGAGTCCTTCAGGACAACTCCCTTGCCCTTGTTGGGCGGAACGGCATCAGCCGAGTCCTCTGTAGGATGCTTGGGCGGTGCCTCCTTGTGGCTAGGAGCTTCGGGGATTGGATATGTAGAGAAGAATGCATCGCGTCCTTGCGCAAGGATTAAATCAAATCAATCATGACATGTTTCCTAAATGCACAGCAATGGTCGAAAGGAATTTTTCTGCTTACCACTGGAGGAGGATTTGATAGAGGGTACGCCGCCGGACAATCCTTGTTCTCTATGAATGAGCCCAGGGAGAAAAGTTTGATCACTCGGGAGATCATATCCTTGTGCGAGAATGGATCTTCAGTTTCCCGGGTGGCATCTTGAACTCTTGAGTACTCGTATCTGAGGTGCACCCTCTCCTTCATGGGTTGGACACGGCGGACGTTGTAGTTCATGACTACACCGATGCCGGTTAGCCCAGCGGATTTCAATCTTTCGACGAGGATGAGCAGCTCCTTAACTTGACTCCCTTTGCTTTCAGTGATGAGAGAGGACCATGAGGGACTGACCGTGGGTCACTCTCTTGAAAATGAAGGAAGGATTGAGGGGAGATTGGCACAATAAAACCATTCGGAGTGCCAGCCCTTGTTCGAGGTTTTCATGGGGAGATCAAAATAAAACTTCTTGGCTCCTTCCCGCAGCTGGAATCCCGCGCCACCTGCAGCTCTGGGAGAATTCTTGTTGGGAAAGGGTTTGAGGAGGAAAAGTCTTCTAAAGAGATCAAAGTGGCGGGCGATCCCGAGATATGCCTCGCAGATATGAATAAAGACCGCGATTTGGAAAATCGAATTGGGGTTAAGGTGAGTAACCTCGATCCCATAGAAACGTAATAATCCTCGGAAAAAGGAAGAACAGGGGAGGCCGAAGCCATGGAGAAAGAAAGATTCGAAGGCCACTACCTCGTCGGATCGAGGGGTGGGAGAAGATTCACCGGCGGCGGCGCGCCATGAGATCAACCCTTCCGAGGGGAGTACCCCGGCAAATACCAGCTTCTGCAGCCTCCAGTCGGTCGTAATGGACTTCATCCACTCTTTGATGCTCTTGGTTGCTTTTGGGGTGGAAGGAGACGGTGGAGCCATTGCTGATCGGCGACGGTGGCGAAGGAGAACGCGAGGAAGGACAAACCTAGTAGCGCTGGTGGAGTTCGCTGGAAAGGGCGAAAAGAATGGTGCGAAAAATGGGCGGGATGAACTAACTTCGTCTCCTTGTTCGTAATATATTATAACGGGCTACGTTGCGCATTCTGGGCCGGGCTTTGTGTAGCGCTGGATGCGGCCACGTTGAGAAGGCTCGGGTAACCACTCGGGTGGCCGAGTGCTTTTTCCCAAGAGGTTTGCTAAAGTGTCGAATGTTAGTCTGGGAGCATGTAGTCTCAACTACTCGGATGGAGGCAATGTCAACCACAAATTTGATATTGAGGCCAGAAGATAGATACAAGGGAAATTTCATGGAGCTTCAGGTTTTCCATTAACGGCTCTTAGGCCAGATTACATAGATTCTGTGGCACAGCACAATGAGCTAGGGCACGTTGCAGGCTCGTGGAGAAGCAAAAAGAGAAAAAGGGGGCTAATTGCTGACAAGGAGGGCGAGGCGCTTGCCAAAAGCGCCTCTAAAACCATCCATCTGCCAGCATTGCCGCTACTAGTGCATCCCTGAGTGGAATGCGTACCCGATAGAGCTACGAGAATCCGCGGATCAGAACCCTGATGGATTCTTCCGCGTGGATTTTCGCGGTAACCTCGGCGTATTCCATCCAGAAGGCGCCCAGGGTGGCTTGGGTAGCGGCTTGAGCGGCGGCTTCGGCGGCGGCTTCGGCGATCCAATCATCTACCTGTTCGACATGATCAGCCATTGCGCTTGAGAGGAGAAGAAGGTGGGAGCTTTGGTGAAGAAAGGAGAAAAAGACTCGGAAACTAGATGTGCAGCGATGCACTGCATCTGGATCCTTTTTTATATACATGAAGAAGTTCAAAGGGCGTGCCTCGCTATCTGTTCTGAACATAGCGAAATCATCATGGTGATGGGACGGGAGTGGGTGCGGTTGCGCTTCCAGGCGGAAGCGCATGACTTTTCGGCTGTGTGAGAATGGCGCGAAAACTCTTCGCCTCCCCTAAAATGGGCTTGGGTCAAAATAAGCAAAGGGCGATCCCCTTAACAGGCTTTTTTAATACGCCGCTAACGGTGGCAATATGTTAACATTGAACCTAATTCGGCCTCGGTACACCCTGGAGGGCATATGACCGGAAGCGTCACATTAAAAATATTTCACGGCATACCCCATGTTAGGTCACTAGCCAGCTTTGCATGTTCAAGGTTGGGTGTTGATGAAATTTGGGTATAGTTTCGGAGGTATGCCTTTTTAAGATCGCCAGTTGTATAACGCTACCCGGATACAGATACCTCTCGACCAAACTGCATCCAATAGGTACGCCCTTAGGGGTTGACAACTAATCCTTTCTATGAATGGGACAGGTACCACTCGGCCAAAAGATGTGCCCCATGTTGGGCCGAGTGCTGGTTCTTACAAGTTAAGGCCGGGCATCTGATGCTGTTATTCTTTCAATGCATAATTTACAGCATGCTGCAAGACGAAAGCTGTGATTGTGTGGCTTAAGGCATACCCCATGCTAGGTCGATTGCTGCTCTTGCAATGCGATGGTAGAGGCCAAGTAGCCGAATTTATCCGTTGAGGTGACGTGCCCAATGGGCCAGAAAAAGCTACGGTTTTAGTATTACCAATCCTGGCGTCACTTCTAACACAAAAGGCTTGAGATTTCTTGAGTTCTTTACAATATCTTTTCAGATTACAGGAATCATTGGTGAAACCAGTCGGACGGGCAAATGACTCGATTGTAAAGCACTCGGGGGTTACTGGGGGCTACATGGGTCCCGGGTTTCCTGTAGAAGGCCCATGAGGGAGCAGATGGGGGACGACCCAAGTCGGCTGATTAGGATAGAGACCACTCGGGTTACGTGTAACTTGAGCGCCAAGGAATTCCCGAGGATATAACCAAGCTCCATGTTGAGGGCCTGAACCTGGATAAAATCTCATTCTTGTGCTACCATCTGGTTCGGATTTTGAGCATGCCCCCATACAAATTCATTGCCGACGGTGACCCCCGATCAGCTACCCGTCGACAGCGCCCTACTGAACTAAGGGGCTGATGCAAAATAAGTGAATCTTTGCACCAGCACCCTTCGGAAGTATAAGCGCACTAGTAAGTTAAAAATGCATCGCTGAACAAATAAAACTTACAGTAACGAGAACCCATTCACCCCTCGGACATTGCTATCGTAGCATCATCTCGGCCAATCAGAAAATTAACCAAGCTGATAAGGGGTTGCATTACAGAAATCATGCCCTCGGGAGTGAAAGGAGAAGAGAAACTTCATTACTTCGAAAGCATATTACATTACAATGATAGAGGAAAGGCCATGGATCTACTCTAAAAAAAAAATTACATAGGGCCTTTGACCTTTGGGTCGGGGGTGCCCTTGAACCCCGGAGGAAGCTTGTCCGCCGGAGTCCTTGGAGCGCCTTGCTGCAGCGTACCTTCAAGCGTCATCCAAGAAAACTTCAGCGAAGGCCCGATCCCGAGGGTGCCAAAAAGCGCTTCATGAAGTCTCGTATATTCTGCCTACGCTCTCGAGGCAGCTCGCCGGGAGGGTACTCGTCGGGGTACCTCGTCGGGCCTATATATAGCACCCAGAAGAGTCCCCTTCCAGTGTGTGCAGCCTAAGGTTTCTAGCATTATTGTGTAGGCAAGCACCGCTACTGTTGCACATTCCGTGCCAGATGGGGGACGGGATCCCGATCTTCAGATAGGTAGGATAAACTTAATTGGTGGAGAACTCGACGTTGATAATCCGGCTACCTATCAGAATAGATCTAAGCCCTCCATCGCTACACTATCAAAAACGGTTCATGCTATGGACTGTCCTGACAGTTATTATCACTATCGGCTTGGAAATGACAGTATTATCATGGTTTATCATTGTAGCATACCCAAAATTCACTCAATTTTAGCATAAAATTTTTCGCAAAAATCATTTTTAAGCCCCTAGAAACCTTCCATAATTTTCTGAGAATTTTCTAAAACAACTTCTATTTTATTCCATTAAAAAAATCTCTTATTTTATTTATCCAAAAATATTCATCCCATAAAATATCAACTTTTATTCCATCATTATCTCCCTCTCATTTTTCTAAATTTTTGGAGACCAATTTAATATTTTTCTGAGCTCCCTATAATTTTCTATGAATTTCTAAAGCCTAAATCTTTTTCTGGAAATTCAATTAATCCTTTCCTTTTCTGGATTTTCTCGGATTCCGCTTTCCCTTCTGTGAATACGCTTTCGGCATGTCCCCTTTTTCCTCTCTCCGGTGCATTAAGTAGAAACCGACGGCTCTGATCTTCTCTTCTAAAACCAACGCACCAAGCCACGTCAGCGTCTGCGTACCGCTTCATTGGAAACGATCCGACGGTGCCCATTGTTTTGCATCCAGATCCAATGGCGCACATTGTTTTTTCCCTTTCTCGACAGCGCCGCGACCCCGAAACGACTAGCGCCGCCGCCTCCGCCGTGCCGCTTGCCAGGATTGCACGCCGCCGTCGACTCCGATCCTTCCAGGCCACATCACCGCCCGCCACGTCGACCAACCAAGTACATCTCTTCACTGCCCCCTATCCGCTACCTCTTCACCGGAATTTCTCGCTGTGGTTTGCTTGACCCCACTGGTTTCCTCTCCGGTCACTGCCGTGCCCTCGCGCCTATAAATAGCCTCCCCTGGCGCCTCTCCATCCCAAGCCATCTTCCTCCGCTACCCTCCCCTCCTATCCTCACCGGAGCGCCGATGCCGACGATCCCCTCTGCTGCCGCCATGCTGTGCTCGCCGTGCCCCATCCATGGCCATCCCAAGCACCGCCGCCGCCACCACGGTTTGCTCCCTCACATCCCTAATTTCATTCCTTGAGCATCTTCACCCTCGTCTCCGGCCACCCTCGCCGCCGGTGAGCCCCAAAATTCCAAATAAAAATATTTCATCCAAATATTTCTTTCAAAAATATACTTTCAAGATTTTCACTTTTTATCTTCAACAATTTCCATCTCGGAACTCTGATAACTTTGTTGTCGTCGACCCCGATCTCTGGAAATTTGTTGATCCACACCAGATATTTCCCACATACACATACATAAATTCTTGCTATCCGGAGATCTATAAAAATAATGCCAAAAAATAACCTTCCACACTACCATGTCATTCTATCCGGAATAATGCCAAAAATCCCCATCTCCATTTCCTTTGATATGAAATTTTTTCGGAGATTGTCAAATCATACAAACCATCAGCATCCTAGTCAACCCTAACCTTTTTCTAAAAATACCTTTTAAAAATGATTTCATGCATTCATGCTCCATATATTTTTATTTTTATTAAATTTCCTTTCTGTTCCCCTTTTCCAACGTGTAGAAAAAGAATTCATTGCCCCCGGATCAGCTGAGTAGGAATATCAAGGCAATAGTGTAGACATCGAAGATCTAGCCGAACCAGGCAGGTTTCTTGTTTCCTAATATTATATTATGCATTTATTTTCTAGCTAATTAATTTTTGTCCAATTAGTTTAAAAGTATTTATGATTGCATGTAGTCATAATCCCATTTATATTTTAACTTCCCTATTAGATTATAGGAAAAACCTAGGAATTTAATCTAGCCATAATAATGGCAATGTCTCGTATAAGCATGTAGGATCATGATTGTTGCATATTAATCTAACTTTTGGTTGAGTTGGAAAGAGGTTCAGTTGTTGATGTTTTGGTCGTGTTAAGGTTAGTGTGTTGTTGGTGTTGTTGGAAGTTTAGCGTGAACAAACAATGGGGATGTGAGACACATGGTGGGTCGCTCTAGTCGCGAACTAGGGGACACCTGTTTGGGGCCGGTGGTTGGTTTGTTCATTGCTCTTAACTGAATTATGTCATGATAGAAAAGATACAAATTTCAGCCCAAACTGTATTACTGATCATTTTACGGGTAAAGCTGGGCAGATTCTGCAGAGTCGTTAAAAATAAATCATCGATGGACCATACTTCTGGGATATAAGGTTGTATCGCAGGGGTGATGCCTATTCAAAATATTGACATAAATCAGGTTAGAGGTGTGTGATTGTAAGGTTGTTGCTGGTCTGGTTTAGAGTCAGTTTTGAAAGTCTAGTTATTATCAAAAAAATCTCTTTTAAAAATGTTTTAGAAAAGAATTGGCAAAATATAGGAATTTTCTAAAAACCACTTTTAAAAATATGCATTAAGTCTATACTTAAATCTCCCTGTCATTTTCTGTTAAAACCTTGCGTGTAGTTACTAGGCATGCATATGGATACCTGTTAGGACGTAAGTGTTTACCTGTTGTTTTTTTGCGGGCTACCCTTCTTTTGGGTAGGTCCTTTCTTTTCAGCGGAAAACTTTTTATTTGAAGACCTGAAAGAGTTTGGTGTAGATTTTTAGTTTATCCTACACTCGAGCCATGCCTGTGGTTTTGTAGTGTAAATTTTGCAGGTGTATTAAAATTGCAAATCATATTGTAAAATAACTCTAGTTATGTAACAAAGTTTGGCTGTTTGTACTATTTTGAAATGCAATCGAAATCCTGGACAGTTGTATTCTCGGGGTTCTCCCGAGATCCCCACAATCATCGCCTCTTATTTATTGTCCAAAACCGGCGGTGAAAACAGCTATGAGCCAATAGAGAGGTATTCCTTTGCGCTTTATCTGCGCTTTATAGTGCGTATCAGTTTATCAATCCGTTCAACCGTCCCGTCCACATCGATGTTTTACGCTAACCCTTCTTCCGTTGAGATGGGCGGAGCTGATGCCTTCACGCCGGCCGCCCTCACCTACTTCTAGCCGCGCCTTTGCTGGTTTTGACGTGTCCTCCTACCAGCACGTACGCGTGCCATCACAGGCCAGCTCTGGTGTCTTTGCAAAACAAAACCCTTTTACTCACCCATTTTTTGCTGCTTCCTTTGCAGCTTTCTTTCCAGGCCCTGCACCGTTTTTGCTCCATGCATTGTCTTCTGATTTTGCCCTTCATGTTTTCGTTCTCTTGCGTTTTTGCCCTTTTTAGCCTGTGTAATTGCACCTGATTTTTGCACGAATTACTCGCCCATGCCATTGTTAGCTCCTGTTTGCTTACCATGTGCTTGCATGTTTTTCCGTCCTCCCGCAGCTTGCTCTGTGTTGCTGCCCTCATCGTCTTCTCCGCTGCGTCCTTCCGTTCGTTGCGTTCTCCGCTGCGTTGCCGAGCCTCACCTGGCCTTTCCCCATTTGTGCGTTCGCTCTTTGCCGGATTCCGTATGCCGCGCCGCCCGCGTCTCTTCCCTGCCCGTCTTGGTTGTTGGCTTCCTTCTGTTCATGCTTCGCCGCCTCCGCACCGTTCATCTAACCGGGACAGGTAAAGTTTCAGTTGCAGCCATAGTCACCTGTACTGCTATCGCTAACAAAACATCTCTTATTAGAACAGATGATAGCGCGAGGCATGGAGCCGACCCTTTCACTCCACCAGAGGAACAACACAACACAACCGCTGTAAGTTCATACTACAAAAGATTACTGCATTAATAACACCGTACTTTCTTCTTACATCCATCGTGCTTAAAACGCTTTATAAAGCGTGCACAGGATCCTTGCACACCACCCGACATAACACCCTCTGCTTCATCCAACGACCAAGATATACACGGCAGCAACAAAGGGAAGAGGTAATAAGCGTACAGAATTGACAGACGTAGGCCTCAAAATGACATGTGCATGTTACATATGCAGGGCAGTTGCAGACACAACGGCAGCGAAAAAAGAAACAGCAAAAAAGAGGCTCTTCACACGAAATGACTAAGTTGATGTAACAACATAGCATATGGTTTGCCGATGCAACGACATGGCAAAGCAGGTAGCACACTATACGTGCAACAGTATCTAAGAAAGCGACCACCGTAGTACGTAATGCATAAATAAGGGTAGTACGTTGCTCATATTTTGTACTGCTTATACAAGCAGGCCTGAACAGCAGGTGTCATGTAATATAACTCATCCGAACCACTATCACCTGTAAAATATATGTTACCGCCCTTGCATAACAAATTGCACCGCCATAATGCATAGCCAAAAAAAGAAACCATCGCCATGGTAACAAATATATATAAAAAAAGCCTTACGGTGATTACTATTACCAAGTAACGTAACAACACATAAATGTTCTAACCTCGATATAAACTGCCAAATTACCGTGTTAATGCAACATAACAGATAACACCACCAGGACGACGCAGCACAGCGCGTCTGCCCACTAGTTCTATATATAGTACGTAGTGATAATTGAACGTAGCATGCATGACAACTATTAGTGCACATAGTAATTCATTGAAAGCAAGGGTGGACGCAGCAAAAAATAATAGAATGGACAGAAGTTTAGCTCAAGGCCCAAGTGTGAAGTTTAGCCCATTCACTACTGCGGATCGGGGCTTCCAAAGCGGCCCATCACAAGCGGCTCACTTTAAGCCGCTTGCGACCCGATCGCCACAAGCGGTTTGTGGCCAACGGGTGGGAGGTTGGCGGGAAAGGGCATATACAAACGGTTCCAAGTAAGAACCGCTTACAGAGATTACCCAATGCAAGCGGTTCGTATCACGAACCGCTTGCAGGACTCTGTAAGCGGTTCGTGATACAAACTGCTTCCAGAGGGAACTCTATACAAGCGGTTCATACCTTGAACCGCTTGCATATGCACTTTCCCCTTCCCGCCCACGGTATTTAAGCCCTTCTTCCTCCCCAAGCAGCTCGCACAGTAGCGCTGACGGGCTGAGCTGTTCATGCAGGAGAGGTGCTGCCAAAATTTTTAATTGTGTCTAATAGCTCCAAATTAAGGTTTCCAAGGTAAGTAAACATGGTCCCAATATCATTTTCGTGTAGATGTTGCTTATGTTTTACCTGATTTCACCAAAATATTTGAAATTGAGTGTGATGCTAGTGGAATAGGTATTGGTGCTGTGCTTATGCAAGAAGAAAAATCCGTTGCTTATTTCAGTGAAAAACTTGTCGGAGCACAATTGAACTATCCTGTTTATGATAAAGAATTGTATGCTCTAGTTCGTGTGCTTGAAACGTGGCAACACATTGTGAAGTACAAATCCTTTGGTCTGAAGAATTTGTCATTCATTCTGATCATGACGCTTTGAAATATTTGAAAGGTCAAACTAAATTGAACCATCGATATGCTAAATGTGTTGAATTCATTGAGTCTTTTCCATACATTGTGAAGTACAAGACAGGAAAAGAAAACATTGTTGCTGATACTTTGTCTCGTCGATGTGTTTTGCTTAATCACCTTAATGTGAAAGTAATTGGATTCAAAACATTGAAAGAGCTTTATGCTTCTGATACTGAATTTAAAGAATCATACTTGAAGTGTAAAGAGGGAAAAGGATGGGACAAGTACCATGTGCATGATGGATTTTTATTTCGAGCTATCAAACTGTGTATTCCAGACTCTCCTGTTCGTTTGTTGTTGTTGCAAGAATCACATGCATGTGGATTGATGGGTCACTTTGGATGTGACAAGACGTTCGCTATGCTGGCCGATCACTTCTATTGGCCAAAGATGAGACGTGACGTTGACAGGTATGTACAGCGTTGTGCGACGTGCCACAAAGCTAAGTCGAAGTTGAATCCACACGGTTTGTATACTCCTCTTCCTGTTCCTAATGCCCCTTGGGAAGATATTAGCATGGATTTTGTTTTGGGACTAGCTCGGACTAAGAGGGGTAGTGATTCTGTTTTTGTTGTTGTGGATCGGTTTTCTAAGATGGCACACTTTATCCCCTGTCACAAGAGCGACGACGTGTTGCATGTAGCTAACTTGTTTTTCAGGGAGATCGTACGCTTTCATGAGATTCCGAGGACGATTGTTTCAGATCGTGATGTCAAGTTCATGAGTTTTTTATGGAAGACGTGGTCCAAGCTAGGTACGAAGCTGTTGTTTTCAACGACATGTCACCCCCAGACTGATGGATAGACTGAAGTGGTGAACCGCACACTGAGCACCATGCTACGCGCCATCATTAAGAAGTACATCAAAGAATGGGAAGATTGCTTACCGCATGTTGAGTTCTCTTACAACCGAGCTGTACATTCAACTACTCAACTGTGCCCGTTCGAGGTGGACCTGCTGCCACTGCCTTTGCATGAAAGAGTTAATATGGAGGCATCAAAGAGAGCTGATTTTGCGAACAAAATTAATGAGAAGACCAAGGAAATGATCGAGAAGAAATCTCAAAAGACTGTCGTCCGAGTTAACAAGACAAGAAAGAAGATGATTTTTCAACCAGGCGATTTGGTTCGGGTACATCTACGAAAGGATCGTTTTCCTAAACAGCGCAAGTCAAAGCTTATGCCCCGAGGAGATGGTCCATTCAAAGTACTTGAGAAGATCAATGACAACGCCTACAAGATTGAATTGTCGGGGGATGACTATGGTGTAAGTGCAACCTTTAATGTTGCTGATTTGGTCCCGTTCTTCGGCTGTGAGGATACAGAGTCGAGGGTGACTCCTTCTCAAGAGAGGGAGGATGATGAGGACATCCCTACTACTACACCGACCATGCTTGCACCGACCACACCTACACCACCCACGCCAGCACCGACGCCAACACTCGCATATGAAGGTCCAGTCACTTGCGCATGTGCCAGGAAACTTAATGAAAAAATAAATTCGCTTTATAGCACCTTTAATATTAATTCAGAGAATTGTTTACTACCTAATGGGTGTACTTTCACTGTTCTTAGGTACGAAGAAACACGGAAGATGACAGGACAAGAATTGATGTTGGTGACCATGCCACAAGATGATGGAGACACGAGTTCGGCGACGATTCAGAATGCTAGAACGACACCAACGACAACTCATATTTCGACTAAAATGATGATTCCCACTACTGAAGACATAAGGAGAGCTGGAGGACGCGTGTACGCCGGACTCCAGGCTGGTCACGGGAAGCCACCAGTGCACCCAAGATCCAATTCGCGCAGGTTTGGCCATCTACACGCAGCTCGACTTCAAACGAATGCCCAGGCCACATACGTTGTCGAAATTCGATGATCTTGGACTCTACGGAAAGATAACGACAAGATCTTTCCAACGAATCTAACCGCACTTCAAAATTCATTTTGTAGCCTCAGAAATCATCGAAACAAGTTGTTGCACCAACCAGTGGGCCAAACTCGGGCCTTGTAAGCATATCGGGCCGTGGCCCGGATGGAGGGCGCCCCACCAAACCCTAGGACGACCAGAATTCGTCCCTCTCTCCCTCCTAGCCGTCATCCCTTGTCTCTTATTTAGTCCCCATTGTATCAAGAAAGACAGACCATATTGATTACAGATTGAACTCTTGTTTTCCGGTTGATTGCAAATTGCATCCCCGTGGGAATTGGGAGTTTCTTCCGCTGTTGTTCTCTTGGCTTGCTCAAGATCAATTGAAGCAACGTGCGTATACTCTCGTGGTCTCATAGACGCATCGACCATATCGTGTGGTTGGGCGAATTCTCTCGCCGTAGGCTTCCGTTAACAGCACGGTTGTTGGCGCCGTCGTTTCGTCAGGTTGCACGGATCACCAGTTATCCTCGCTGATCCTACGTCGTGAAGATTGGGCAAACCTTTTGTATCAATAAGCGTACGGAATTGACAGACGTAGGCCTCAAAATGACATGTGCATGTTACATATGTAGGGCAGTTGCAAACACAACGGCAGCGAAAAAAGAAACAGCAAAAAAGAGGCTCTTCACGCGAAATGACTAAGTTGATGCAACGGCATAGCATATGGTTCGCCGATGCAACGACATGGCAAAGCAGGCAGCACACTATACATGCAATAGTATCTAAGAAAGCGACCACCGCAGTACGTAATGCATAAATAAGGGTAGTGCGTTGCCCATATTTTGTACTGCTTATACTAGCAGGCTTGAACAGCAGGTGTCATGTAATATAACTCATCTGAACCACTATCACTTGTACAATATATGTTACCGCACTTGCATAACAAATGGCACCGCCATAATGCATAACCAAAAAAAACAACCATCGCCATGGTAACAAATATATATAAGAAAAGCCTTATGGTGATTACTATTACCAAGTAACGTAACAACACATAAATGTCCTAACCTCGATATAAACTGCCAAATTACCGTGTTAATGCATCATAACAGATAACACCACCAGGACGACGCAGCGCAGTGCGTCTGCCCACTAGTTCTATATATAGATCGTAGTGATAATTGAATGTAGCATGCATGATAACCATTAGTGCACATAGTAATTCATTGAAAGCAAGGGTGGACGCAGCAAAAAATAATAGAATGGGCAGAAGTTTAGCTCTCAAGGCCCAAGTGTGAAGTTTAGCCCATTCTTCTCTTCTATCACTAAAGGAAACGATATCTACGTGGGCGGCCAGAAAACTCAGTGTCGGCGGTCAGACGCCGCCGACCAACCAATTTCGGCGGCACAACATAAACCGCCGACACAGCCAAAGTAATCTCGGCGGCCCAATCGAGTCTGTCGACAAAGGGTCAGCCCCCTCCCGCCCCCAGGATGAAAATTTAAATTTCGAGCCCGCCCAGTAGTGTATGTCGGCGATTAAAACAATGCCCCCGATATTGTCCCTCCCCCCAGACAGAAGAATAACGGGTTGAAGGGGACGACGTTAAAAAGGTCCCACGCGTCAGTAAGGCGACGTCGCTGCTATGCGTGGCCAGCAGCTTAGCTGCGAGCGAGGGACAGACCCCTCAATGTCGGCGACACCTAAAAGGCTGCCGACACAGATAAAAAGAAATATCAGGGGGCACGACGGGGCTCGAACCCACGACCTGTGGAGAGCCCGCACCGCGCCGCGCGCTAATAACCTGGTAACCAGAAGTTTATATTCAACATACCATAGCTGCAAACATTTATTAATATTCAGCATAGCATCCGTGTCGGCGGTCAAAACTTCTACCGCCGACATAGGTTGAACCAATGTCGGCAGTCAAAGCTTCTACCACCGACACTGATATGTCTATCTGGGCGGCCAAATTACTAGTCGCCGACAAAGCCCCTCCCCCTCAAGCCCGCCTTCCCTGCGGCTCTCCCCCGGGCCCACGGGGTCAAGGCTAGGTGCCAAGTGGCTTCCTAGGTCATGCTATTGGCATGAGGCCTCATTAGCCCGGGGAGTGCCGTCTCGGCTCGACCTCTACGGCGAGTTCCTTTGGAACCGTAAGCCGATCAAGCCCGAAAGCCGATACAACGTCAAGGTTCCAAGGGAACTCCCGTAGAGCTCGAGCCGAGACGGCATTCCCTGGTCCAATGACGCCTCATGCCAATAGCATGACCTAGGAAGCCACTTGGCACCTAGCCTAGACCCCGTGGGCCCGGGGAGGGCCGGGGAGATGCCAGGCTTGAGGGGGAGGGGCTCTATCGACGGCCGGAGCTTTGGCTGCCGACATAAATGGACGCTATGTTGGCGGCCTGAACATATGCCGCCGACACTGATCGAACTATATCGGCGGCCAGATGTTTGGCCGCCGACACAGATCCTCCTCCCTCTAGCCCGCCTTCTCTCTGGCTCTCCCCCGGGCCCACGGGGGTCTAGGCTAGGTGCCAAGTGCCTTCATAGGTCATGCTATTGGCATTAGGCCTCATTGGACCGGGGAATGTCGTCTCGGCTCGAGCTCTACGGCGAGTTCGTTTGGAACCCTAACGCTGTATCGGCTTCCAGGCTCAATCGGCTTACGGTTCCAAAGGAATTCGTCGTAGAGGTCGAGCCGAGACGGCACCCCTCGGTCCAATAAGGCCTTATGCCAATAGCATGACCTAGGAAGCCACTTGGCACGTAGCCTAGACCCCGTGGGCCCGGGAGAGAGCCGGAGAGATGGCGGGGAGGGGCTATGCCGGCGGCCAGGTATTTAGCCGCCGAAACTGACCTTCTATGTCGGCAGCCTGTTATTTAGCCGTCAAAACTGATCGAATGGGACCCATAAAATATAGCTGTTAAGTTAAACAGGTTCGGTAGCCTTTTAAGTAGTGTCGGTGGTATTTTATGCAATGTCGGTGCTCACGGCCGCCGACATTGCTCTTCCATTTACAAAAAGGAGTGGCCCGTGCGCTAAGTGCTAGGGCACTTAGCGCACGAGCCAAAGCCCCGCGCCGCCGCCGCCCACGCCGAACCGCGCCGCCGCCTCCGCTGCGCCGCCGCCCCCTCCCCCCTCCTCTCTCCCCCCTGAGCCCCCTCCCCCTCCTCCCCGAGCCTCCTTTTCCTCCTCTCTCCCCCATCGGCCGCCTCTCTCACCGCGCCACCACCGCCCCCGAACCCCTCCTTCCTTCGCTGCCACCCGTGGGCACACCAACCCGAGGTAATCCCGACCATTTTTTTGTATGTGGTAGCTATGTCGTCGGTATTTTCTGTGTCCACGACATTAGTACTTGTAATTAATTAAAGAATATGACAGTTAGGCGTGATTTTTGTTAATTAGTACTTGTTAATAAATTTTGACATCGTAGCATGTACGATACGATAGTCAAACCCGTTCGGGGCACAATAAATTTTCGTAAGGAACACAGACGGTGATTCGTTGTGTTCCGTTTAGGAAATATGTTGTTCTCCCGAGCTGTTAACATTTTGGACAGCCCACAGATATTGGTATGAGTACGGGGTAGTGTCCATGGGAGGTGCACGGCCCGGGATTTCGGCGGCATAACCCTGTCGTCCTCCTAGTGCATAACATAACGATACGCCGTACCCGTCGTTGCACTGGGGGGACTGCGGGGTTATGCTGCCGGAATTCCGACCTGTGCACCTCCCGTGGCCACGACCACCATACTCTTACCAACATCCGTGGGTGGGTAAGCCCTCCTATTTTGCTAGACATGGACCATTTTTGTTGTGCGGTGGACCTATAGGTAGTAACATAATATATATGTTAATTTTTTTGGTGAAATCTGTTGACTTGCTGCTGCTGATCAATAAATGTATTGACCTAGAATTTAAAAGCATGTATGACTGTACATATAGTGATTAAGCGATGGAAGATCGACGGTGGATGTACGATGGATGGATGAGGTCTGGGCAGCACACAGATGAGTGGTTCGACAAGGCAAAAGCATTCGTCGAAGAAGCTTTTCGAAGATTCCCCAACCCTAACATAGCAAAAGTGCCTTGTCCTTGCGCGGTTTGCTCAAACATGGAGAAGAGGTCGAAGAGGGAAATTAGCGAGAACATCTGTAGGCATCGCTTTAAGGCAAACTACTTTGTATGGGTATATCATGGAGAGAGGAAGCGTCCGGCGCCGGTGCCTAGCCCTGTGGATTTTGGGGAGGGCTACGACGAAGTTGAGATCGACAGGTTCGACGAGCTAACGGATGATGTGGGTAGGGCTTTCGATCTCTCTCCTGAGGAAGAGTCCGAGCCACTTGCACAGAAATTGGAGGAACTCCTTAAGTTTGCCAAAGAGCCGCTCCATGAACGAACCGATGTGACTGTGTTGTCGGCGGTGTCGCGTCTAATAGCCGTTAAGATGAAATACAACCTCACAGCCAATTGCTTCAACGAGCTGTGCAAACTGTTGAACAGCCTACTTCCGGTTGGACACAAGATGACTCCAAATATGTATGAGTCGAAGAAGCTTCTTAGCGTGTTAGGAATGCCGTCTGAGAGGATAGACTACTGTCCAAAGTTCTGCATGCTTTACCGGATGACTGATTATGGGCTGACTCATTGCAAGTATTGCGGCGAGAGTCGTTACGTGCTAGTTAGTGGACGAGATGGTGTAGACAAACAGATAATGGTTGCTCAGAAAACCTTCCGTTCCTTTCCTATCTCTCAACGCCTGCAATGTCTGTACATGTCTAAGTCCACGGCTAGGCACATGAGGTGGCACAAAGATGGCAAACGTAGAAAGGAAGGCGTGATGATTCATCCGTCAGATGCAGAAGACTGTAGGCATTTTGACCAGCAACATCCTGAATTTGCAGCCGATCCAAGAAATGTGCGCATTGATCTATCCACTGATGGGTTCACGCTATTCAATATGACCTCACACCCGTACTCTTGCTGGCCAGTATTTTCCATCCCGTACAACCTTCCACCTCAACATTGCTTAAAGAAGAGTACATGTTTCTTTCTGTTATCATACCCGGGCCTAAGTTTACTAGAAAAAATTTGGACTTATTCATGCAACCACTTGTAGAAGAGTTGAGTGACCTGTGGAACAAAGGGGTCTTGACATATGATAGCTACAAGGGTCAGAACTTTAGGATGCGAGCCGCCTACCTTGGTCAATTCATGACTTTCCGGCCTATCGTATGTTTTTGGGGTGGAGCACGCATGGAACTTTGTTGTCCCCTAAATGCTTGCGTAACACTGATGCATTCAAATTGAAAAAGGGGGCAGGCTTGTTGGTTCGACTGTCACCGTCGATTTCTTCCGCTCAATCACCCATTTAGGAGGAAAAGAAAGGTGTTTCATAAAGGCAAGAGTATTAGGAACCAACAACCACCACAACGGTTCGAAATAGAGGATAACATAAGATGCCATGAAGGTTTAGCAAAGAAGGGTTACGATGACGAAGACTATGGGAAGGTGCACCATTAGACTCATAAGTGCAGCATCTATAACCTTCCTCACGCAACAGACATGAAGCAGCCTCACAACCTCGACCTGATTCACCAGAAGAAGAATATGTGTGAGCCCTTACTTAACACAAACTGGGACATCCAACATAAGACTAGAGATAACACAAAAGCTCGATTGGACTGTGATGTGATATGCGATCGACCAGAGATGAACCTCAATGAAAATGGGATGAAACTTAGGGCAAAGTACTGCCTGACACGTGCCTAAGTAAGGGAGATCCTAGTGTGGATAAAGGAAAAGTTAAAATTCCTAGATGGTTATGCGAAGAGCCTTCGTCATGCCGTTAGTATGGACCAATGCAAGTTAAACGGGATGAAGGCCCACGACTACAAAGTCTTCATAGAGCGTTTATTTCTCGTCATATGGCGTGGATATGTTGACGACGCTATTTGGAGAACTATGTCGGAGCTGAGCTTTTTCCATAGAGAGCTGTGTGCCAAAGAGATATCCGCCTCGAGAATGGAGGAATTGGAGAAGGAGATCATTGTTATTGTCACAAAGCTCGAGAAGCTATATATTCCTGATTTTTCAATTGCATCTATTGGTGCACTTGCCATTCGAAGTAAAAGTAGGAGGACCGGCACAGTGCAGGTGGATGTATCCTGTTGAACGAATGAAAAATCTTAGATTGAAAGTGAATAACAAAGCACGAGTTGAAGGAAGTATTGCCGAAGCTTGGATCACCCATCGCATACTTCACGGATAAGTACTTTGCGATAATGAACAAGGTACATGTGCCACAACCGAGGTATAAGAAGATACATGTGCCACAACCGCCGACCCACAGCAGGAGGAGCTTGCTGAGGTGGCCGCCGCCGACCCACAGCTGTAGCTTGACGAGGTGTTGGCCACCGCCTCACAGTAGGAGGGTCCGAAGGTGCCCACAGCAGGTACTAGCCGGAGGAGGCCCCTCGTTCTAGTCATTGTAAATAACTGCTCCTTACTCTTTGATTGTATGTCCATTTTTGCTTGATGTCTGGCTCACCGGATCTGGTACATGAAAAAGAAAGCCATTCCTTTTCGCTTTCCTTCAACCACTCTGTATACTTTTTTACTGGAAGAGTCAAGCGAAAGCAATTTGTTTAGAAGGAAGAGGAAGACCTAGGGGGCTTACGTCCTCATTTCACTCTTTTTGCTCCTGCGAGACACGACTCAACTACTTTTTACAATTGACAGGGTGGGTAGCTCGGAGGTCAGATGAAGGGTCTTCCCCATAAAGATAGATTAGTACTGGAAGGTTCAGATGAAGGAAGGGATTTGACGTCACCAGCAAACGCTGAATTCTCAATCGCACTTTCCAAATCCTGTGGGCGGAGATTGGATGAGTAGTGTGCACCATCGGATTACTATACTATGACTGAGTCATATATTAATTGAAATTGTTTTCTTTGTAATGATAATGATGGTAGTCAGTCAAGATTGATCTGTTAGACGAATAGTCAGCCATCAGCCTCGTGGCCAATCAATCGCTAGTGCATTTTTTTTTACCGACCTATATTAGAATAGCAAATGGATTCTTCGTCTCAATGCCATGGTTTTAATAAGCATAAGTCCCCCTACCATTGGAATTGCATCCATGGGCATTTATATCCATTTAATGATTTTTTGTTATAATTCGATTTTAATGCGCAACGCAATAACTTTTGATTTAGTCCTCCCTTATGCCATGGGCTTTGTTAGCCAAGACTCGAGGCAGCGCAGTTCTATAAACTAAATATATATAGATTTCTATCTAAATTAGCTTATAAATCAGACTGAGAAAGTAAAATTCTTTGTTTGCATTTCGTTCTGAATAGAGTTTTCTCTTTTTTTTAGTATAGAGCGGTAAGTTAGTGCAGTTCTAAGGAAGTGGTAGCTGTTCCAGTACACAAAGAAGGGGGATTTGTGTAATGGAAGAGCTACTTGAAACCTACCGTACCTCCAAAGTTCTTTCTTTACATAGAGGTTCTTCTTCCTTAATACCTTAAGTGAAGGTCCGGCCCTGGCTCCCGTGGTAGGCGAATCTTAAGAATATCGTCCGCATCGCAATCTAGGCATACATCACGCACTACATCCTCCTTCCAAAAAAGCCAATTATCCTCCTTCAGATCAGCCACTTTAACCACAGAGTTAGGAACATTAGGCACAAACGGTCTGCGTAGGGAATTCCTGTTCTCTTTCATAGATAGGAGGGGCATGCGTGCTTACAGCCTGTTCCCACATATAGATAGTGGGACATGCGTGCTTAGAGATAGTAGAAGGTTTAATCTTTAAAAAGTAGTAAGTAAAAGAATCGCTACTCGCTCTGGATGGATATTTAGGTACCCTCGCCCGATGATGGATTTTGATCTCCTATGGGGCACGATTCCCTCTTCTATCCGACCAAAGTGCAAACTCGAACTAAGGATCTACCAACTATTAGGTAGGCCACAAAGCCTAAAGTTGGAAGCCCATGACCTTTTCAACAAAATGAGGCTTTGGAAGATTTTTGGATATGTAGCATCAAAACTTGCAAACCTCAGGGTAGACTTCTATTTCTGAGGTGGCCTTTTGCTTTGGTTCAGGAGGCATAGGCTAAATGGAAATATCGAAGATCGGTGTTTTTCGAATCTCAGAGTCTGGATATTTGGGCATTCCTGAGTTGTGCTTATGCTGGTCCAGTTGTTCAAGTCGTGTCTTCTTCTTCCTGTATTCAATTTCTCACTGCCTCTCACGGACTCGATCGATGCTCTGTTTCCTGGCTCCTTTGATTGGAAAAGCTTATAGTAGAGGGTGGAACGGTAGAAAGTATTGACTTCTATGGGTAGATGATGAAGCTCCCTCCCTCCTGCTTCTCACCCAACTCTTTCTAAAAATCGGACTCCATTGCTTCGCGCTACTAGTCGTATATAAGTCAAAAGGTATACTCCAGTGCATCTTACTATACCCGCTGTAGTAAGCCAATAGGAATGGGTTCCAACCGTTTACTAACAACATTTACTTCGAGAAACAAATTGGAACACATCTCTACACACCCAAGCTGATACTAAACATGAGAATTCTATATAGAACATCTTGCTAATCCTGACAGATCTCGAAAAGGGACAAGAGGTTTGTTTTGCTTAAAAAGGGTTTTAGTGAGAAGTGGAGAGGTTGGATTAAACAAGTGGTAGAAGGAGGTGCTGTGAGTATCAATATTAATGGAGAGGTTGGCCCATATTTTTAGAGCTACAAAGGATTGAGACTGGGTCACCTCTTCTTTTTAATTTGGTGGTGGATGCTTTAGCTAACATACTGGAAACAGCTAAATCAAATGGGGTGATTCATGGGCTTGTGCCACACCTAGTGCATGGAGGTGGAGTAAGTCATCTGCAGTATGCAGATGACACTGTGTTGAAAAGAGGGATGAGGATATTCTTCACCTGAAGTTCCCTTCTGTACTGCTTTGAGAGTATGTCAGGTATGAAGATCAACTATCACAAAAGTGAGGTGGTGGTCCTAGTGAGGAGGAGCAGCAAAGAGTTGCAGATATGTTGGGGTGCCAGTTGGGGGCATTGCCAATGAAATACCTAGGACTACCCATCAGTGACACAAAGTTAGTGAAAATAGAAAGAACTTGTTTCAATCTTTTGTTCCGAGTTGATTGAGCAGAGTTGGTCAGAGCTTCGGGCAAGCAGCTTAGCCAAGGCAGCAGCGTAGTAGTTCTTCCACGGCATGCTCTTATAAAGACTTCCTCCGTCTGGCCCGAATCCGATACTAGTATAGTGGAGTACCATATGGTATGTGTATTGCAATAATGAATGCACGATAAAATATTAATCTTTTTTTTTATTCCTATCGTATATCGTCGTCACGCCCTTAATGATAGGTTTTGGGTAAAGGCCGATCTCTTCAATATTAATATTGGCAACCCCAGCTGTAAGCTTAGCTTTGAAAGCTTTGAAGCCTGCTTCACTCCAATGAATCGTCGTATAAAGATAGTATTCTATATTGTACACAGGAGAAGCCTGTTTTTTCTTCTTCTGCCTTATGCGGAACTCAACCAGGCTGATTTGCTTTTAGTGTGTACTCCGGTTTAAGAGTCTTAGGAGTCCTCTATGAATCTTAGGAATGATTAGTACCCGTACCTGGCAGTAGTTCATTTGCCCGGCTCTGCCGGCAGTAGGTAGTTCATTTGCCCGACTCTTCAGTCAGATTGAGAGGGAGCTCTTTCACTTTCACATATGGACTGCAACTGGGAGAGAGATTTCCTCCAGGCAGGAGGACTTATTGCACGGAGTGCATTACCTATCCTATACTAGAGTGACTTACTTTGGACAGAGTGCATTACCTATACTATAGTGACTTAGTGCATTTCCGGAGACATTTCCCATGGACCTACCTGTTAAAGCATCTGATTTTCTCGCTATTACTCAAACAAATAAAATAGAAAAGATAGAATAGGGGGAGCTGACAGATGTGCCCCCTATGATTGTCTATTACATTGGATCAGAGCTGTGGAACATGTGAATTCAACTCAGTGTTCCATCTTCTTAGGTAGGATGTTGGGGGGAGACGATCTCTCTATAGCCACAAAGGGATAATAACTCGAATCTCTAGCCAAGTAGAAAGAAAGAGTCAATGGGGAAACCATATCTTGCGGAGGAACTTACTTAAAGTCTCTTCTTAAGCATCAACACATCAGACAAATAGGAATCGAAAGCAACATCAAAGACTGGAGAAGTAGGCGACTCAACTCAAGGCAAGGAATTTCTGTTCTAGAGTATTTTCTCGTTGCTAGGTAGCAATCCGCTTTGAAGCTAGCAGACAGGGTATAGGGTGAAGTATCGGAGAAAGGATCCTGGTATTCTTATTACCTTTCTGCCCCTTGTCTTACTCATTTAGAGCTTCTGGGTGACGTACACAATATCGAACTCTGATAGTAACATCTGCCACCTTGCTGTACAGCCCGTTGTAGAAGTAGTCACATCCAAGTAAGCTGTAGTCCGCTTTGTTAGCTTGATTGATTTGTATTTCTTTTTAGTCTAAAGTGAAAGTCTTAGTCAAAGTAGGTAAGTGGAGTGGAGAGTTAGTTATATAAGTGAAAGGAAAAGTAGGAAAGAGGGGGAAAGAGAGAGAGGACTTTCTTTGGATCTTATCGCATGGGATGTAATAGGCGGGAGGGAGTATAGATAGGGAACCTGTGGTTATATTAATGAAATGAAAACATCTTTCAAAAGCTTTCTTTCATGCTCATCGCTCGCAAGCCGTCCCCAAGCCAGTCCAAGCGAAGACTAAAGGCGCCGGGTAAAAAGGTAAATAAAAGCTTCTTATGTGGTCCTACGCTTTTTCCTTCCACCAAATGCAATGCGAGAGCTCTATTTTCATATTAAGAGAAATATCCGTCAATCAAGCAAAGACGCATTCCTGGCGCTTCTATAGTAGTCTCCCTCTGCTCTGAACACAGGTCATTTTCTAAACTTAGATGATATTAGGGAAGTGGATCGGGATAGGCAAGAAAGGGCTATGCTATTTACAAAGTCATAGCTAAATCTTTACTCATAGCTCTTTCTAGCTTTCTTCATAAGTCAAGATCTCTCCAGGAAGACTCCTAAATCAGTTAACTGGGTATGGGAACGCCCCCCTTAAAGTAGTAGCCCTTCCTCCAACCCTGAATTTCCAGTGAGACCAGCCGAGCCAAGGAAAGCCTTTGATATCTCATACTGAAATCACGGGATTTCCCACCATGGAGTTTGAATAATAGGTTGCTGCTTCCAGTCTCTGTTCCGATATCTGGAATTGGACCAAGAAAGAAAGGAATTCAAGACCAATACCTGTGCCCTACCCGCTTCCTCCTATTCCTATTGATCAGATCAAAGCCAAACCTATCTAGTCTTGCACGTTGTCACCCACCGCTCTTGCCAAAAACAAAGAAATTCTATCTTGGGAACTAAAAAAAGAATCGGAATGGGAAGTATTTATTTCTTAATTCCCCGGCTATTTAGAAGCTCCCTGGCTTTTGATTAAAATATATTGTCCCTTTCTTTCGCTGTCTCTATTCTATTGGTGGACGGTCGTAACTCTAATATAGGGCTTTGAAGCAGCTGCAATCTAGTTTTTTCACAAAGGCAGGTTGATCAAAGAAAATCCACACCTTGATTAAGCTTAAGCTACTTTGACTAGAGGTGTCAGCATGCAAACATTCAGTTTGAGAAGTCCAGCATATAATATAGTTAGCTAGTTTTCGGAATAGCTGTTGTTGAGATTGTTTGGGCGACTGGGAGTTGAGTCGAAGACCGGTTGTTGAACTGTGTTGTTGGCCCCCAGCCGTCGACTAAACGTGCTAAACACTGCCCGGCCGGCCGGAGGGGACTAGAAGCCGTGATCAAACTCCTTGTGAGTATTCATGGGTCGAGGCATCTGACATATAAGAATAAGAACTTGCCCACCTAGAATCAGATGATCTGAACGAGGGAAGCTCAACCGGTGTCCTGGCCTGTCCACTATTCAACTTATTTAAGGGTAGCTATAATTTCGATTGAAGTAGACGTAGTGGGTTGGTGTAGCTAGCTGTATCAGTGGAGAATGATTAGTGGATCATCTTTTAGCAAAATACCCTATTCTTCTTAAGAAAGACCTTGATTCTAAG
This sequence comes from Raddia distichophylla, assembly GCA_005191435.1. Taxonomy (NCBI): domain Eukaryota; kingdom Viridiplantae; phylum Streptophyta; class Magnoliopsida; order Poales; family Poaceae; genus Raddia; species Raddia distichophylla. Next base: position 1,213,311 of record SPJY01003267.1, read on the forward strand.
TGCAAGGCGCGCAGCGGTTGGACCTCTCTCGCTTTTCTCGGTCAAACTAGTGATATTGCTTCACCTGGGTGGGCACGGGAAAACCTTACTTTTATTCAGTGAGTAATACCACAGTGAGTAATATCGAGTCTTGCTATGAGATTGTACAAGGGAATGCCCAGACCTTGTCAAGGCTACCTCTTCTACATACACTAAAACACCAGCTCGGGTTTCTAATTCCGCTTTACTTAACTAAAGCTAGTACTAAGCCGGAAGATCTCATTGCGGTAGCGGCGTAGGGAATGGCTTTTTTCTAGGGAAATCGCTAGTCTCTATTCACGAAATTGGATTGACTGGCACACCGCGCATCTGGCATTCGCTTCTCCTATCTATCTCTTCCAACTAAGCTGATCACTGGAAAATCAGAAATCCTGCAAGCAATCATTCCAGAGCCAACTACGAAGATATCGGGTCTTCCACTCTGCTCACTGGAGGAAAGACAAGAATTGTTGACTTTCTTGTCTTTCCGAGAGGTGAGGATTTCGCTACTTAGAAAACCACTCGCTCGCGTAAGGGGAACTGTAGCTTGCTCGGAAAGAGTGAGCCTCCTAAAGCTTCCACTTCTCCGAAAAGCCGGAGCAGACGTCCTGGGTATTAGGCTAAAATCCAAATTCAAGCCTGGGCAGCGGCCCCACCAGCCCTAGTGGTGGATCTGCCCCTGATACTAGCTCCTTTGGCGCCCCCGCGGAGCGCCGAGGCTGGCACTCAGGAGCGTGCCACGTGGGCGCGGGAAGGAAAAACGGGGAAAAACGTGGGCGCGTGACGTTGGCGAGCGCGGGAAGGGAAAAGGGGAAAAAAGGAGCGGTCGCGTGCGGGCGCGCGCCGCGCGGCACAGCTGGGCCCACGCTGGCGAGCGCGGGCTCGCAGCGTGCAGGCGACGCGGCAAGGAAAACAGGAAAAATGGGAGAGCGAGCGGGATTCGATCCGCGGGCGGCTGGCTGAGAGCTGGCTCAGCTAGCCAACCGGCCAAGCCGTCCGCACTGCCGACAGGGAAATGAAACAAATCATTTTATGCATAAACAAAAGAACGGACGGCTGGATCTCGTGCAACACGCGATCGGACGGCTCCGGCGACGGGGCGACGTGGCCTGCGCGGGGCTGGGAGGCGCCACGTGGCGAGGTGGATGGGAGGACCCGGCTTTGTACTATTTATAGATGTTTCACGATAGTAAAAAATATGTTAGTAGTTGAAGATTTTTCAATACAAAATGTTTCACAAGGCAAACACAAATGTTTTTTTAATGTTTCACATAACAAACCAATATGTTTTTAAAAAAAGGATTGCACTAGGCATCGGACGCCTGACAATTGATAGTGTTGCAGGGTAATAACAAACTAATATTCAGTGCAAATGTTCATTGGGTGCTAACATGTTAACAATAAATCTAGGTCATCAGATCCATGATTAACGCCTTAGATTTGAAGAGGTGGGAACCCCTTTTCTCACTTAAACACTTCATGAAAACCCCCATGACTTTCTAAGTGGGAAAGTGGCTTACACCGCTCTAGATCTAAACCGTTTCTCATGGATCTGATGGCCTATATTGTTGTTAGCATGTTAATACCCAATGAACATTTGCACTAGATATGTTGTCAATATCGAATAGGCATGTAAACATAGACTCCCTTGGTGTATTATGCATACAAAAAGGCTCATGGGTGCTGACCCATCTAAGTTACATATTAATCCAAACTTGTGTAGGCAATGAAGAAACACTAGGGAATGTTACAATTTTAAACAAAGCCCTGCCATGTTGCTCCCTGGTTGTTTCACGTGGCGCATCCTGTTATGACATGTGGCACAATCAGAGGCAGCCACGCCATCAAACGACTCCGTCAAACCCTGTCCAGTGACCACTGGACAACATCCATTGAAGCAATAAAACGCCAATCCGGAGCCTTCAAACAGCAACTGAAGAACAAAACCTAGAAAAACAAACTCCAACAGACGAGTATGGTGCCACCGGACAACATTCGGTGGGTCCAAACCCTTAGGACCAAGGCCGACCGGACCCGTCCTGAGTAAGTCCTTCCCCGAAAAGACCACAGTGCAACGTCCACCAGACCCAGTCTGATGACAGCTGGACGACGTCCAAACAAAGACCAGACATTGTGCTTCTCCTGGTTGTGACACGTGGCGCAAATTAGGGCAACCACGCCATCAAGCGACTCCATCGGACCCTGTCCGACAGCTATTGGACAACATCCGCTTAAGCAACAAAACACTAGTTCAAAGCCTTCGAACAGCAACCGAAGAACAAATTAACCTCGGAAAAATAAACTCCATCGGACAACGTCCGGTGCGGACCAAACCCTAGGTTGGGGACCGACCAGATACCGTCCGAAGGAACCCTCCACTGGAAAGACCACGGCGCAACGATCACCGGACCCAGTCTAGTGACGTCCGGACGCAATCTGAACAACACACCACGGGCGCATAAACATCGCTAGCGATGTTTATGTCTGCTGTATGTAAGGCTTGCTAGTTGCCACGTAACATATGCAACGGTGCAAAGTAAGAGGAAGCGGATAGAATTGGGTTGTCCGGCTTGCATTAATAGGATGCATCACAGAAAATAATATGTCGCGCAAGAAAGTGCCATCTATAGAGATCTCTACTACTAAAAAGTTTCTACTAGTGATGAGTTATCCTCTAATCTCATGTTTTGCAGTTTGCCGGCCCCCTTTAGGTTTTTTTTTTGTGTTGTGCCTCCCTCGTACTCGTAGTACTAGTAGCAGACTTAACTTACATATGACGTTTTTACTTATTGGGTTGCGCCAGTTTTTAAACATTTTGAGCCAAGCTCCTCGATTTCTTGCATATATATGTCCCTATTTGTCAGGTTTCTATCGAGTTTCCCAGATTTGTTTTTTCCGTAGCGCAGCGTGAGCACATTAATTACTAGTGTGTACAAAAACCAATACATGAGTTAAATTTATACTGTATAATAACACGAATTTATTGTAGAGAATGCTCATATGTACTTATTACCGTTAATCCGCTTGGTTTTTGTTGATTTCTTATAGGAAAAAGTTTATATTACACTATAAATTATGATCCTTTGTCTGTATAACCCCCTAAACTATGAAACCAGATATTTAGGTCCGCAAAACCAATAAAAAGATGCAAATAACCCCTTGTGGTGGTTTTAGACATGGTTTTACCCACTTAACAACTGACATGGCAGTCCAATCACAAATAAACAAAAAAAATAAAATATAGGCCCATGTTGTGAGTCTCTCATCTATCTTCCTCTCCCTTTTCTCTTTCTCCTCCTCTCCTATCACCGTTGGGCGAGCAGGCGACACCGCACGAGCACGCGAGGTGGTGGGTGGCGCAGGTCGAGCCCAGCGCCACGGCGGGTGTCGACACCGGCTTGTTGAGCGAGTGGCGTAGGGCGGCGATGAGGCGGCCACAGCAAGGCTGCACATTGCCTTGAGCCACGGCGAAGCCCAATAGTCTGTAGGCAGCGGCGAAGGCAAGCATGACAGCGACGTTGCCTTGCGCCACCTACATCCTCCTCAGCGGCAGCCTCCCTTGCGGCCTCCTCCCTGGCTGCGGACAGCACAGGGCTCGGCTGCGGCGGCGTAGGGCGGGCAGCGCAGGCAGGGCGACAACAGGGGTGAGGCTGGCGACGGGGCGGAGGTGGGGGAGGCAAGGGAGGGGAGGCCGGCGACGGCAGGAGGAGGCCGGCTCGCGGGGGAGGGGAGTTCGGCGGTGACCGATTGTGCGATGCGAAAAGGTGGAGGCTGCAGAAAGAGGAAAGCTGGAGAGGAGAGGTGAGAGGAAGGAGATGCATTTGAGACTTACACCTAGGCCCTAGATATTTATTTTTGTTATTTATTGTTGTGTGACTAGGCTGCCATGTCACACGCCACATGGGCAATACCACCTCCAAGACCAGCCCCATGGGGTTATTTGCGCTAGTTTCATGGTTTTGTTGGCTAGAATTCCTGATTTTATAGTTCAAGGGTATGTAGACAAAGCATTATAGTTCAGTGTGTAATTTAGACGTTTTTCTTTCTTATGTGTATGGGTAAAAGTGGTGTATATAATATTTGTATCCAGCCAAATCCACAACCAAATTTTTTTTATATATTTTAGTCATTTTCTTATATGAGACGGAAGCGATTTCATATCAGTCCCATGTCTGAATAGTTCTGACGAATATGAAAATCGATATCGAAGCGATGACATGTATGTATATCCCGTACCACAATCTCAACCCATGCGTCCAACCCACCATAATAGCCCATAAGCCCAAGTCCCCAACATGGTAGTGTTTCTTATTGTGCTAAGAAGATGATATGTCAACTCCCTATTAGTTGTTTCTTGGGATAAATACTATGTATCTACACTAGCGATGTTTACGCATCTATGGTGCAGGCACATGACATTAGTTTTGTAAGACAAAAGTGCATTTTGGGTTTTCAAAAAAAGATTCCTTTTGAATTTTTTTAGATGTTTTGGGATTTTTCTGTATTTTTTAGTTTATTTATTTTTCCCTTTAGGGGGTGACACGTGGCAGCCCCAGGGGTAGTCTGTAGGGCCTTTGTTATACTAGAGGTGAAAGCGCGCTTACGCGCGCTAGAACCGACCTGTGTTGCTTTATCTAAACATGGTAACACAAACATTTTTTTTGTCTGTTTATTTGTTGGCTGTATTTTTTGCGCGCGCTAGGCTATCTTTAAAAGCAATGGAGAACCAAATGAAGAAAAGATACGAAGAATTCAAATTTTTAATGTCTTTAGCCTGCCGATGTGTAACCTCACAAAGACATGAACGAATATACATCAGGCCATCCAAAAGGCAGAAAAGCAAAACAATGGTCAAAGGCAGGCAAGTAAAACAATGGTCTAAAAAACAACGTACACATTTTATGTTCCTGTGTCGCCTTATCTAAATATGGGAACGCAAACCTTTGGTTGTCCAAAGTTGCCTACAAAACTGGCTCATCTTCAAAAACATCCCAAACACCTGGTTGATACACCATCACATATATATATTGTATTTTTGTGAGTATCTACCAAAAGGGCGGGCAAAATCAGCTAAACGTCCAAAGAGTTCAAAATCCTCATTCAAACTGCACTGTGCAAATTAATACAATCAGAATAACACTTACTTTACAACACTTACTTTACAGGCGCAATAGGATGATTATAAACTGGAAGAACTGGTGAAACTAAAACTAAATTACATAGACGTACACCTTGCTTAATCGAGTAAGCCATAGTCTAGAATAATCTGCAACAGGGACATATGAAAGAACTAAGCAGAGAGGAGATATCCACAAAATAAAAACTAACAAATAGACTTTGCATTCAACATAATGTTTGTCCAGTATATAAGCAGTCTCCACTGTCAATCTTACTAATACAGATAGATAAATAATGTGAATTCCAATTCTCAATATCATTCCTTCGATGCCAACTACCCGGGCGAAGAGCTGCCCGGCGCGAAGTTGATCCAGTCCCCGAGCACGAAGCTCGTCGTGGGGACCAGACATGCGCCCGGGCGAAGAGCTGCCCGGCGCGAAGTGATCCAGTCCCCGAGCACGAAGCTCGTCGCGAGGACCAGATGCGCGCCCCGGGCGAAGAGCTGCCCGGCGCGAAGTTGATCCAGTCCCCGAGCACGAAGCTCGTCGTGGGGACCAGGCATGCGCCCGGGCGAAGAGCTGCCCGGCGCGAAGTGATCCAGTCCCCAAGCACGGAGCCCGTCGCGGGGACCAGACATGCGCCCGGGCGAAGAGCTGCTCGGCGCGAAGTTGATCCAGTCCTCGAGCACGAAGCTCGTCGCGGGGACCAGACATGCGCCCTGGGCGAAGAGCTGCCCGGCGCGACTTGATCCAGCCCCCGAGCACGGAGCTCGTCGTGGGGACCAGATCTGGAAGGCGATCGAGATCGAAGGGATCGATCCGATCTGACAGGGGACGTGACATCCTACCCTTCTGAGTCATAGTCCTCAGGAAGAATCTCCTGGTCGCTGATGGAGTTCAACATGCTCGATCTACTAACTCCCCACGGACGGCGCCAACTGTCGACGGTTGAGATATCGATCCCAAGTCAATTAAGGTTCTTCAAAAGCGAGATAGGAGACACGCCGAACAAGACGAACAACAGCGAACAGGGAGACATAGGTTTTTATCCTGGTTCAGGCCTCTCAGGAGAGATAACAGCCCTACGTCCAGCCTTTTTTTATATCAAAGAGAATTACAAGAGGTGGCTCGACGAGATGAACAAGTCTCGGCGAGGTTACGAGTGTACAAGAAGTGGTATGCAAAGATCTCGTGCGTATAGGTCATGCACGTCGTGCCCTCTACACGCCGTAGGGGCTCGGTTTATACAGTGTTGAACAACCGACCTACCGGAGGATAATCGGGCCGGGCTAACTACGAATACATAACGAACTCGTACTATGCCAAATACACCTAACGGTAGATAAGGTAAACTCCATGTCTTGGGGATCACGACTCCTAGTCCAATCCGGAAAACCACGTCCGGGTCTTCACGTAGCCGTGCAGATCTCTTGTTCAAGTAGGACTCAAACATGATTCCTTGGCCGTTGCGCATCACGCCAGCCAGGAAGCTGTTCGGCAGGATGCATACGGGCTAGATAGAACCTTCCAGGGAGCTGAGCCCTGGCAGGCTGTTCGATTGGGCCGTCAGGGAGTGGGCCATAGCAATGGGCCGTAATTTTATCCCCGACAGTATCTCGATGATGTGGTTGTATTTATCGATAATTTAGTGTTTTGCGATGATGTGGTTGTATTTGGGCTCGAAAGCGTGGTGGCGAGCTTCTAAATATGTGTGGATGTGAATGTGTGAATTGGGAAATTAATATATGCTGGGAATTAGGTTATTTTGCAGGTTGAATTTGAGGTTTTTTATAAATTGGCAGCAATATTTGCTGCTGCCATTATAACAGTGTCGACGACCATATTTGAGCCCCCGACACAGAACACTACCAATGTCAGCGGCCTAAATATATACCGCTGATATAGAGCAGCTCTATGTTGGCGGCCACAATAAAGGTCGCCGACACAGACCTCAGGTATGTAGGCGTCTGAAATATATGCCGCCGACATAGCTTTGTGCCAGAGGGGCCTGGGAGTTCACCAGGAAGGAGCTGTGTCGGCGGCTTCTCAGTTGGCCGCCGAGATAGATTCAGACACGTGTCGCCTTCTCGCTCATCATATGGACCCCACAAGTCAGAGCGCCGTGATAGGATCGGGTCGTTTGCCAAAGGCTGTGTCGGCGGCTACATGGGCCGCCGACATAGACCAACCGCACAGGAGCCCTGCCCAGATTTTAGTTTTATCGGCGGAGCCGTCGACAAAATGCAGCTGTGTCGGCCGAGCAGGGTCAGAGAAACCGCCAACAAAGGTCAATGTCGGCGGTATTTGGACCTGTGTCGGGGGCTTTAGCCGCCGACACTGCTTCAGATTCCTGTAGTGTATTTCACGCTAAAAATTATAGGAGGATATAAAATGGGGATCCACTGTCATATATAGCGTAGGTGGGGTTAGAGCCCCTCTGACCCGATCGATGCTAGATTCGCCCCTGATTAAAATTGTTGTTCTAGGCATTACATTTCGTCGAAGTTAGCTCATGCCGATCGAAGTAAATTTCTTCAAAATTTTGTTATCTATAGCCTAGCAAGCATGTCGCCCTTTTTTCCCTTCTATATGTAGTGTAGAGAGCTCACGTGCTTAGCACGTGGGCGAAGCCCCGTGTAGTGCATTTCAGTTTGTTAAGCAGATAGAATTAACATAGATATGATCATATATAAAGCCAAAAGAGGAAACGGAGTCCAGAAGATTAGTTATCCAACATCGCTAAGTGGATAGGACTAACATTGATATGGTCATATACAATGACAAAAGAGGAAACAGTGTCCAAAAGACTAGGCATTCGACATTTTAGTGGGCTGAACGGGTAGTGGTGAGATGAACCTCACCATATAAACAGACTAACATGACACAGGCTGCAAGCACAACATCTTTCTATTGCTATTGCTCAAGGTGTCATTAGGTTGCATAGTTAACTATGTTCAGGAGCTTGGAACAACTTTCTCTTCGTCAAGCTTGCCGCTGCAGGGAGGGGCTCGGTGGTAGATCTGCAATAGAACACGCAGTAACTATTTTCAGAGCAATACAGTTAATTTGTATATATAGCACTCCATTTGTTCACCTTTAATGTTTAGAGCTGTTTGCTTAATTTTGGAACATCTATATGGGTTTGGTCATCTAGGTATTTGTAGCAATTGAAACAAGAATTTTGTAAGCATGTAATGTATCAAGAGTCATTTGCAATCGAGGGTTTTTTTTTATATTCACAGGGTTACCATTATTTGACAATGATCTATATGCATAAGAGATAGGATACAGGCAATATGACTTTGTTCGCTAAGTTGCATGTTCTACAATGTATTATACATGCTGAAAATGGGCTAAATCGCTCTCTCAAAATTAATAACACGATGTAAAGCTAGCAAGGTTGGATCATTTGCTCTATGCTCAGGACTTATGATAACTTATGGTTAAATCAGCTAAGTCAGGATGAAAGCAAGCAAGATTGAATTTGTGTTATTGCATTGCTGAATATTACATGTACAGTACATGGCTAAATCAATGAAATGGTTTCCACTCAATTGAAACATGGTTGAATCAGAACATTCTCTCTACCTCTTTCCTTTATGGGCGTCAGCAAGACTGCTTGGTTCAGGTGGTGGAGTGGTTGCCATCAGCTATTTGTTGATGTCAGCAATAGCCCGATCTGTTTCCTAGACATACCAGGTGGTGGAGTGCAAGGACTCAACAAAACAAAACTAAACACAACAAGGTATCAAAGAGGGCCTCAATCTATCTTGTTTATAACATCGTGATATTTGCAAGAAATAAAAAAAAATTGTCCCAAAGCAAAGACATATGCAGGTCTATTTGATATAACATGGGTTATGTAAAATAACTTGAACTATCTAGGATTCTTTACTCTGGCTGATAGTGCATAGCAAGAGGACATTATTTAGCACCTTAGGCAAATAAAAATATTAAAAAAACATGGTGTAGAGACTGAGGAACTCAAGCGAGTTTGTAAATCTGAATGGAGCAATACTGGATAGCCTCTGCACCCTTTACATCATGCATCTAGGCAAAAAAGAAAAACAAAAGTAGCATGGGCTATAGTTTAGGACCTAAATAATTTTAGAATATTTAAGCGTATAATGTATTGATATTACGCATGACCAAAAAATTGAAACAATGGATACGATGAAGAGTGGAATTACCAGTGTTTAGCATTAGCACATCCCTTAAGACTGAAGTATACAGATGTAGGCAGTAACCAAGAAGGGGGAAGGTGTGATGATATGAGCTAGAATATACCAAGATGTGAGTGGGCAGAATGAATAAGGCAACCATAAGTAAAAACTTTATATATATATTTACTATTTAACTTTGATCTGAGAGATGAAATAATTTATGCATGATCGGTCTTTGCTCCAGTAGAGTCATTATTAGCAAGATAAATCTTACAATCAACTCCTCATCGACGGAACTATAGAAGCAAAGTTACCAGCAGCGAATCACTAATTATTCAGAGTTTACCGTTGGCAAAGTTTCCAAGCACATTTCTGGGATCTCCATCTCCGTGAGCACGTCACTGTTAAATAGCCATAGCCGCCTTCAGTGAGCGCGAGTTTACCGGATGGTGATGTCATTGGAGATGGCGAGCATGGAGCAGACGCCCTTTCCACTGTCAGGCATGTTCTCGCCAAGACGCCAACCAGAAGGTTGGGGAAGCGCTCCATCATGTAGATCTATGGCAAAACAAACACAGCGAGTAAAGCGCCGATGAGGGAAGCAAAAAAGGCAAAGCTGAAATTTTTCCAGGGCGAGGGAGAAATGGAATGAGATCTAAGCAAAGATGCGAACCGAAGAGATCGGAGGTGGGTTTGGGGAGGAAGAATGTAGCGGCAATGTCAGCAATAGTCCGATCTATTTCCAGGACATAAGGGAGGCGACGGCGTGGGGAAGGGAGGGAGCAAGGACGGCTACGGCGTGGAACGGCGACGACGGGAGTCCTAGGAGGAAGCGACGGCGGCGGGAGAAGGAGGCACGGCGAGGGGGGAGGGGAGGCGACGGTGGTGGATCTGTCCTGGGAGGAAGCAACGGCGGCGGGAGGAGGAGGCACGGCGAGGAGCAAGAGGAGGAAAGGCGGCAGCAGCGGCCAGCGGGTGAGCGGGGGAGGCGAGGAGGACGCGGAGGGAGGGAAGGGAAAGGGGGGCACGGTCAGAGACGGGGGGCAGTGACGCGACGCTAGGGTTTGATCCGCACCGAGTGGCAAAGGTGGGTAATTTCGTAGCAAACCCAGGTGCACCTACGAAGACGAAAAGGAAAGCGCTGCGAGTGGAAGGCAAACCCAAGGGGGTGGACGGGAAACAGCACAAACTGGGAAGGAGTCCGATGCGAACGTGGGAGGGCACGGACAGAAAATCAAAGACCACAAGGGTTTTTTCGCAAACCGGACCCCTCCCGGGAGGGCTCGAATCAGGTAGCTGGAACGAGAGACACGCTGCAAGATCCGATGGCCAAGGATTTCGGGCGACGTGGCCATCGCGAGGGTGAGCCTTAGCGAGGCGCTATATAGTAGCGCAGGTAAAGCTAATAGAGTAGCTAGCTTGATACCCTCTTGCTGTTGTTGGTTGGTACGTGATGTGTTGGCTAACCTTTGTTAGGTGGAATCGGACGCTCGCCCGCGCGCGTGTATATTACTGGTGGGATGCCACATCAAATAAGAAGAAGTTAAGCACAACTAGATGCAGATCAATGCATGCGCTTAATTTGTCCCTTTCGGAGGTTCAAGGTGCAACGACGACGCAATAACTACATATATCCCTGTTACCGAATTTCTTGCACGATAACCCCGCCTAACAGCTAGGAAATCTGCTATCTGCCCGGAAAACAAGACCGATATTATTTATCAATCATGCATCCATGCATGCTCGATCTGTTGGTAAAACCTGACCCATGTAAATCACTGAAGTTCGTTCTTATATTAGAAGGTCCTAGTGTGATGATTGCTAGACTAAACAAAATCAAAAACTATATTGGGGTTTAAATAAACAGAAATTCTTTGACACGGTATCCCGTCCGCCAGCCGCGCAAACGGGATAGGCGCTCGCCGTTCGTTCTGCGCAAATCTTGGCGCAGCCGTTCCAACGTGGGGGCGAGGTAGCGAGAAATTTTTTCACGCACTTGCTGGATCGCTGGCCCATTCATTTTTCTGGGTACGCTTCCAACGCACTACGCGGGTTGAATTCGTTCGATTTTTACTGGGTAGTTGAATGCACGTGTTTTTGCATGGCTTCCTGGTAGCTTTTTTTATTTTTTAATTTAATAATTTCAATTCTATTTTGTATTAACTTTTTTAACACAAAATAAAATTCATATCTTAATTAAGGTTCCCCTCTTTCTTTTTCTCCTTGTAATAGCATTTATTTTTAAAAAGTATATTTAATATTCAACTAGACTTTGGCGCGCTGATACTTTGATAATACTTGTGCATTACTTTTATATTTTTGATAATATGATACCGTACCTCCATGATATATGAAAATCGACGATACCAGCAACATGATACTATCAATATCGATTTTTTTATTTGCGCTATATGATATCCTTATGATACCTTTTTTCGATACTAAAAGTTGATGGTACCACCAACCTGATACCACCGATATCAATTTTTTTTATTTGTGATATACGATATCCTTACGATACCTTTTTTCGATACTGAAACTCGACGATACCACCAACCTGATACCACCGATACTAATATTTTTTGTTGTTGTGATATATGGTACCTTTTTCCAATTCCGAAACTCGACGATACCACCAACCTGATACTTGATGATTTTTTTCTGATCCGATACTTGAATTTTTGACCCGATACTTTTGATCTGATACTTGATTTTTGACCCAATACTCGATGATACTCCTGATCCAATACTTATTTTTTTGACCCGACAATCGATGATACATCCGATAATCGACAATACCACCAACCTAACACCACCTGATACTACAACTTTGATACTGCTCCAACTTTGATACTACTCTAACTTTGATTCTACAATTTTGATGCATGATACTACATACCTGAAACTCCAACTTTGATATTGCTCCAACTTTGATACTACAATTTTAATACATGATACTACATACCTGATACTACAACTTTAATACTGCATGCATGACACTCCAACTTTGATACTACCACTTTGATACATGATACCACATACCTAATACTCCAACTTTGATACTGCTCCAACTTTCCTGATACTACAACTTTGATACTGCTCCAACTTTTGATACACTTTTTGATAGATGATATTACCAACCTAATACCCTTTTTATGATATATGATACCTTTATCATACTTTTTTCGGACGATACCACCAACATGATACCACCGATACCACCATTTTGATATCGCTGATGCTGATGCTTTTTGTTTCTGATATATCATACTCTTATAATACCTTTTTCTGATACTGAACTCGACGATACCACCAACCTAATACCACCTGATATCGGTACTTTTCTGTTGTGATATGATACCCCTTATGATACCTTGTTTCGATACTGAAACTCGACGATACCACCAACTCAATACCACCGATACTCCGACATCCAAACTCGACGCTTTGTTTGTGCTTTATGGTTTTTTCCGACACCTCAACGATACCATAGAACTCGACGATACCGCCAATCTGATACCACCAATACTACCCTCCAAAATATGATATTGCATAATTGATACTAATAACCGATGCCTAAAACCTGATTTGTTTTTCCCAATATATTATGATACTACATTTATGATACTGAAAAAAGTATCGTATTTTCGATACCTCAACGATACTACAACTATGATACCTAATAAACGATAACTTTAATTGTATCTAATTTGATACCACAATCCTTTTTTTATACTGCAGACTTGATGCCTCAACTATGATACCATAGTTTTGATATCGCATGTACGATACTCATAATTTATGCTTTGAAGTACGTATTTGTATGGTTTTCTGATACTGCAGTCTTGATACTCATTTTCTTGCTACACTTTGTGACTAGTACTATTATTCTTCCAACTAATTATGATACTGCAACTATGATACTAATAAACTACACCCTTAATTAGGGTTGATAACCTAAGTATGAATACTTTTTTAGATGATATTTGCATGAAACCCTTGCTCCGGTACCTGCTTTTTTGAATGGATAACATTGATATACTCGACACCCATACCCGATAATTTGTTTGTGATATATGATAATTTTGTTTTTGATGCCTTAATGATATCATAAAACTCGACGATACCGTCAACCTGATACCACCTATAGTCGACACCCCAGACCTGATACCTTTTTTGCAATATATGGTACTCACTTTTGATACTTACACTAGACATGATACTTGATTGTGATATATAATACCTTTTTTAATACCTCTTTGATACCATTACAACACCTCTCTATTATCCTTATGATATTTTAGATCTAATCATGAGCAACCCGGTCCTAACCCGATAAAAAAATCAGTGATATACCGATGATGATACCTATTTGATACCCCTATGTAGGTATTTTTATATGAATTAAAACTACAAAAATGGGTTGGTTAGGATTTTATATGAATTATAAAATTTATTTTATATGATTTGGACATGGTATGAAATTGATACACAAATTCAAAGACGAAATCAACTGAAAATAGACCAACGGGACTACTAGATTCCTGAGGCTCTCTGCCATCTTGTGCCATAGCATGCGTGGAGCCGAAAAAAAGTGGCGCGCAAGAATTGGTACGGGGAAGACAGTGCGCGGTAAAAAACGAGCTGAGGATCGCTGAGTCGAGCCATCGAGGCGGAGGCGGGGTGCGTGCACATGAGACACGCGGCACGTTGGTGGCGATCCCGTCGGCCTGCCCACCCGACGGGATCCCGTTGCCAAGTCGCCCCCTTAAATAATTCTCACTCCTCTCCCTTCTAAATAAGTCTCTCGGAGACACAAGACTAGCTAGTCTGGGTGGTGTATATATATACTTTTCTCACTTTCCCTATAGCTCTTCTATGATACAACGATAGGCAAGTGATTACTGTTTGACCTAGATGTATTGCGTTACCTCGCGGAAGATCACCAGAGCTATTAGAACCAACAATTTGTTTGAAAAACGTATACAATTAAATTTCAAAACCATACATCTTTGCTCGATCCCATGGTTCAGTGCATGAGCCCATTTATTAATTACTTCGTCTCCTATAGAAGTAACATACATCAAGTAAAATAGAAAAAGTGGGCGGGTGATCTTAAGAATTACTCCCATCATTTTTTATAATTAATGTGTATTTTGTTTTGTTAGGACAAAGATTTAACCAATATTTATTTCATTAATACATAACTTTTATGACAGAAGATTGATGTTAGTAGATTTGTATTCAAAAGTACTTATATAAGAGTATGTTTTTGTATCACATAAATGATATATTAATGAAGTAATTGTTGTTCGAAGTCTTATCCTAACGAAACAAAATACGTCTCATAGAAAAACGGAGGGAGCATTAACATTTCTTTCCTTCTTGTTGTGAACAAGTGCAATCTTAAAAGGCGGGTAAGCAGAATAAACGGCAGTTAAAAAGAAAAACAAACGATTTTCCCACAAAATGAAATTATCCGAACGAGAAAGACCGTATGAAGCTGGGAACGGCTCGAATTAAGGGCTTGATGCCCAGCAGGCAGCAGCAGCACCGGATTCGTTGGTCCTGACTCCTGAGCCCAATCCACCGTATATATATATGCATTGCTCTTGTCTCTCAACGAAGCTTAAACACCGACAGGCGACCGCCCACCGCAGTGGCAGTTGCGTAAATATATTGCTCCAATCTTTGCGCCCACACGTACCTAGACAGTGACCCTTCAACTCCCCCCTTTACCGCCCATACATACAGCCCTCCCTCGCAGCTCGCTCGCTCACTGCTCGATCACTGCCTCGGCCTCGATCTCTCTCGCGCGCGCCTCTCACGTCTCTCTCTAGCCAGTTCGTAGCTTGGCAGCAGCCAACGCGGCGGCGTCTGCCGGCAATGGCGAGACGGTGGCTTTCCATGGCTCTGGCGCTGGCGGCGCTGGCGTCCCCGGCGGCGGCGACCAAGTACAACATCACCAAGATTTTGGCGGCGCACCCGGAGTTCTCCAAGTTCAACGAGATGCTGAGCAAGACGCGGCTGGCGTACGACATCAACCGGCGGCAGACCATCACGGTGCTGGCGCTGGACAACTCCGCCATGGCCGGCATGGACCACTACACGCTGCCCACCATCCGCCACATCCTCGAGCTCCACATCCTCTCCGACTACTACGGCGACAAGAAGCTCCGCCGCCTCTCCCACGGCGCCACCGCCGCCTCCTCAATGTACCAGGTATATATCCTCATCTCATCCTAGCTGGTACTTCTGACACATCCATATATATTAATTAGTTATGTTCAGTAACAAATATTTGATGTTTTGATTTTACACGGTCTCATGTAGCTAGTGGATGTGTTTAATTGATTTTGATGCATCTATATGTATTATAATTAGGAAAACGATGGTCATGATCTAGCTAGAAAAATAGCTATGCCTGATTAAGATTAAACAAAATGCTAATAGTACAAAGTTAATGTGTCATTTCAAGGATCAAACCAGTACGAAGGCTGCCCAAGATGATGCAAGTTAACATGATGAACTGGTAACTTTGAAATAATTAAAAGATTCCAGACGCACCAAGATGATCAGCGCACGTTCTGATCATTTATATATGGTAGATCCGATCATCACGCATGCATCTAAGAAATTTAATTATGACCTATAAGAGTCAACAACTTGTGTTAAATAATAACATGGATAATCATTTCTCTGATCAAGGGCGCCATGTGCCCTCTGCTGTGCATAATGAGCTCTAGTTTTCTGTCGTTAAAAGTATACACAAATCAAAGTTTTTAAACTTTAAATTCCAATATCTTTTGAGCTTTTATATTTAGGTCGAATGCATACAAATCAGTAGATTAATCCGGATATTATAATTTTCTAGGCTCCATAAATAAATTATAATTAGAATTACTTTATGGAAATAACGTATTTTGAAGACCCCTCGTTGATCAAAATGATAGTTATTTATGACCTCATGGAGTATGTTCATCTTTCAACGTTTTTTTAAATTTCCTAGGGTGTATATATTTTCATTAACTATATATTGCTATTTATGTGTATTTTCCCTGGGATTTCGTGGATTGCATCCCATCACGTAGCGGCGCTGGTTCTGAATTTTTTGTTGATCATGCGTTTAAGCTACACTTTTCCTTCCAGCTTTTCATTCATGTTTCCAACGTCCAACTAATGCACGCATTATTTAATCAGCTATACTGATCCGTACGGGAATAATTAAGCTAATATGTACATTAGTCATTAATTGTTACTTTGGTGTTCATTAGAAAAAAAAACTGTCACGAACATGGCCCGGGATATGATTTTTTTACAAAAAATTTGAAACTCCATTATGATTATCGATCTAGCTGGAATCGGTAAAGGTTAGTTGCCAAGTCACTAATCCAGTGGGCCCGTAAGGCCCAGTCAGAACACGTTGCGCTGATTCAACGACAGATAGGCACGGTAGGTAGGCTTGGAATTTCTGGCAGCATCCAATATTGCTGTCAGCTTTAGCGAACACAAATAAATGCAAGGCGTCAATATATACCTAAATGCATGATTGAGATCCGTGGGCCACACAGGCGATCCAATAGTTTTTTGAAAAAATAATACAGCCACTTTACTTGATCCAATAACACAGTATCTTGCCAGATTTGCTACCGAACAGGTCACTGTTTTTAATTTTTTGCACGATCAACTGTTTTTACTAGTTTGTTTACTCTATTTTTCTACTTAGTGCGACAGTGGAAAGTTAGTTTTTCGTATTAAAAAATATTTACGCATATACGCTGATAACAATTACTTTGAATTTTTATTGATTGACTGGTTTGTTGTTAATTAAGTTAGAAGTTAGAAATTTGTTTTTTTAGCAGTCAACCATTTTTCTAGTTTGTGTACACTATTTTTCACTTAATTTGATAGTGGAAATTTTGTTATTTCATAGTTGAAAATACTTATATAGATATGCTTATATAGATATTAATTGTTGTTTTAGATAGAAACCTAATTGATACTCCCTCCATTATGAAATAATAGTCATTTTGCACATTGACCTGGTCTCAACCTAAATTGTTTAAAAGTTCTCTATAGATAAAGTATTAAAATTTTGATTTCGAATAAGTTTAAAACGGCTATATTTTATAACAGTGGGAGTAAGTTTTTAGGATAACTACGCTCAGATATTTTATTTAGAGTAAAATAAACGTGTGGTCCCTAAACTATTAGTCGATTCCCATCTAGATCTTCAATCTATGAAACTACAGTTTTGGGTCCCTAATCTTTTTAACTGGGTCCACCCCTAACCAAACTTTTGCCATGTGACAACCCTATAGCTGACATGGCGCTGACATGTCACTAAAATAGTTTTAAAAAGGGGAAATCATTACAAACATAAAAATATATGGAAATTATTTTAAAACTATTTCCCATATTTTTTATGATTTTTGAAATTTTTAGGATTTTTTCTAAATTTTTAAAGTAATTTATGTGGCATGGACGGCCATGTCAGCACCACGTCAGCTCTAGTGTTGCCACATGGTAGTTTTGAACCGGGACGAACACACTTAAAAAGATTAGGAACATAAAACTATAGTTTTATAGATTGGGGATCTGGATGAGAATTGAGTAATAATTAAGGGATTGCCCGTGCATTTTACTCTTTTATTTCACTTTTATAGTTGTTTAACCTGTATATTTTTTATTTTCTATTATTATTAGTTGAGTGGATGCCTTAAATCTCAAAAGCAACCACCTACCACTAAGTCGGTCCCTATATCTATGTAAGCACCCGTTCATCCAATGGCGGAGTGAAGTCTAAACCTGGTACAATAGAAGTGTACTAAAAAGACATTAATCAAGGTGTTTATCATGAATTCACCCACAAGGCCACAACATACTTATTCAATAATCAGCGAGTGAAATATATCTACATGTTGGATCTAATCTTGATATGATTTATTCTAGTTTGAGTAGGACTAGGTTTATTTAAAAGTAGAAGTGTTAGAGATGGAGTTTGTTTTAGTAGTTCTAATTTGAGTAGGATCGTCTTTTAATTTCATTAGTATAAATAGATGGCCAAGAGCTAAGGAAAGTTGCAAGTTTAGCACCAGAAAAAATATGTGAGCTTGTTTCGGGCTGCATCAGCAAGTTATGTCAGGGAGGCATGCTTCTTGATGAACACGGTCTCAGTGGCATGCTCTTAGTGATCATCGGTCTGGTCGACAGCGAGCTCTGTCGAGGATTTTTCTGAAGGATTGATCTTGAGGTAAATCCAACATCTGGTATCAGAGCTTCAAGTGCAACTCTAACCGACATACCAAATGTGTTGGTGTCAGATCCTTTTTGTGGTATAGCAGAGGCAACTAATACAAAGAAGGAGGAGGTGATAAAGATGACACCAACAACAGTGGTATTCCAGCATAGTTTGGATGACCTTGTTAGCATTGAAAATGTTCAAGTTGAATCTCAGCTTGTTCAAAGTGTTGTATTATGCAAGAAAAAAAAAGAAAAAGAAAACGATGAAGAAGAACCGAGTATGTAGTTTTAAGGATGTGAACACGTCAGATGGGCGTGAGGATTGTGCAAGGAGACAGATTTATCGAGACATTGGATTGCGTCAAGTTTATGAAGACATGCCAGGAGATTAGGATCAAGATTTGGGGGGTGATTGTTGGATCTAATATTCATATGGTTTGTCTAGTTTGAGTAGGAATAGATTTATTTAAAAGTAGAATTGATAGAGATGGGGAGTTTGTTTAGAAATTAGTAGTTTGTAATTTTTTAGTACAAATAGATGGCCAAGTGAAAAGGAAAGGGTGAAAGTTTAGCAATGGAAAAATATGTGGGCTTATCATGTGCTACATCAGTGAACTATGTCAGAGATGCGTGTTTCTTGCTAAACACGGGCTCGGTGGATGCTTTTGGTGTTTGTCGGTCTGATCTACGGCCAGCTCTACTGAGGGTTTTTCCAAAGTATTGATCTTGGATTGCGTCAAGGTCATGAAGACATGCCAGGCGATTAGGATTAAGATTAGGGGGTGATTGTTGGATCTAATATTGATATGGTTTGTTTACTTTGAGTAGGAATAGATTTATTTAAAAGTAAAATTGATAGAGATGGAGTTTGTTTAGAAATTAGTAGTTCTAATTTGAATAGTAGTTTGTAATTTTTTTTAGTACAAATAGATGGCCAAGTGAAAAGGAAAGGGTGAAAGTTTAGCAATGGAAAAATATGTGGGCTTATCATGTGCTACATCAGTGAACTATGTCAGAGATGCGTGTTTCTTGCTAAACACGGGCTCGGTGGATGCTTTTGGTGTTTGTCGGTCTGATCTACGGCCAGCTCTACTGAGGGTTTTTCCAAAGTATTGATCTTGGGGTAAATCCAACGTTACAAACATGTCATACCGATTCATGATCTTCGATCAGGTGCTCAATTGCTAGGTTGGATGCATGTAAAGAATAGTGAGAAGAACATGCATGCAACGTACTTAATCAACTTCATGTTAAGGTCATGCGTTGTGAGTTTGCATGTAATCCATTAATCGATAATCTAGATTTCAGTACAAGAACATGCACGCACCCTGGGCAAGCCTGTACGTACTGTAATTTGGATTATGCTTAATCAATTACTGGTCGAGCTCGTTGTATAATTTTTTAATTGTTAATTGTTACTGATGTGGCGTGCATGCTGGTGCTGGTGGCACTGTGGCAGGAAACAGGGTCGGCGATGGGCACGATGGGGTACGTGAACATCACGTCGGTGAAGGGCGGGAAGATCAACTTCTCGACGCAGGACGCGGACGAGGACGCGACGCCGTGCCGGTACGTGAAGTCGGTGAAGGAGATCCCCTACGACATCGCGGTGCTGCAAGTGAGCTCCGTGCTGTCGTCGGCGGACGCGGAGGCGCCGGTGCCGCCGCCGGCGCCCGTCAACCTCACGGACCTCCTCTCCAAGCGCTACTGCAAGTCCTTCGCCGCCCTCCTGGCCGCCGACGCCGACGCGTTCCGCAACATCAACGACACCAAGGACAACGGCCTCACGCTCTTCTGCCCCGTCGACTCCGCTGTCGCCGCCTTCCTGCCCAAGTACAGGAACCTCACCGCCAAGGCCAAGGCCGCCATCCTGCTCTACCACGCCGTCCCGGACTACTTCTCCCTGCAGCTGCTCAAGTCCAACAACGGCATGGTCACCACCCTCGCCACCTCCAGCGTCGCCAAGATGGACTACAGCTACGACGTCAAGAACTCCGGCGAGTCCGTCGCGCTCGCCACCAGGGTCGTCACCTCCACCGTCACCGCCACCGTCGCCGACAGCGAGCCGCTCGCCGTCTTCGCCGTCAACAAGTTCCTGCAGCCCAAGGAGCTGTTCAAGGTCGTCCAGGCGCCCGCGCCCGCGCCGGAGCCCACCAAGAAGAAGCCCGCTAAATCGGCCGCTGACGACACCGGCGACTCCTCCGACGATTCCGGCGACGTCAAGGCTGACAAGGGTGACGCCGCGCCGGCGGCTCTAGGCCGGTGGGCGATCCCGGCCGCCACGGCGGTGGCGGCGGTGGCCTTGATATGACCTAATGAGTAATGAGTTGCCCTACAATACTTAAGCGCCGCCATAGTGTGTTCAAATTTCATTCCTTTTTCTTATCCAGGGGAAGGAAATTCATGTTTGTCACCCCTCATTCATGGTGCAGTGGAGAAAGAAAATAAGAAAGAGGGCAGGAAAAATCCAAAACTTAGACGTGTGTTTTGTAGTTTTTGTTATTTGTGTTCATTGGTTTGTTGTAATTATTTTGTAATTAACTAGTGTAGTTGTCAAATGTAACATGGTGCTCATTTGTTCTTTCGGGTTTGCTAAGGATCAGCAGGCGTCTACTTTGGATGTTTTGGGCAACCGATCTTCTTGGCCATTTATTTGTCCTGTGATTCCGCGGCGGGACATGTACGTGACTTCGGTTTCGCCACGTGTCGATTTTTATTTTTTAATGCGAAATTATGTGGCTACCCCTATAATATAATATGGTGTTAAATTTTTACCGCACAGTGTTGTTACCTTCTTGCCCTTTGACTCTTAGAATTAGTATTTATCAGGTTCCCCGAAATTTTACTTTCTTATCTAGATTCCTTTTTTCCCTTTCTATGTCTCTCTCGTCTCTTTTTTCTAGTGGCACCTGTGGCGATCTCTCTAGCGACCTCATTGGTGTCGTCATTTTTCCGATGAGTTGTCGTAGTAAGTCGGTCGTGTTTGCTAATCTGTTAGAGTCCATAGTTGCTTGGGTTGTACTCACGTCTCTATTCTGTTGTGTTCATTGTTCAAGGGATTAGGATTTGCCGTTCAATTTCTACGCACTTGCTCGCCGATCTATTCGGTGGTTTTTTGGTCCCGGTGAGTTTTTATCCTTCCACATGATGTGTATGGTATGATGGTATGGTAGCGTGATTATTATACTATTTTTTATTAGTATTCCAGTGGGTGGTTTGATTTGTTTTGTACTTTTGTACATGTAGTAATATGAGTTTCGAACTTGAATTTTGTATTTGGGGCCTTGTTAGTATCGAATCTAGCTATTTGTAGAGGTTGTTTGTTGTTAATAGTTTGTGGATGTGTTTGTTTTGGTTCGGTTTCTGGTTTGGTCATTAGATTTAGTGTGCGTATTAAATACAAGTGTTCGATTTCATATTGCTAGTGCTAGGTTTCACGCGCAGTGTTTTTGAAGGTTAGAGTTTTGTTTGTTGTTAATAGTTTGTGAATGTGTTTGTTCGGGTTCGGTTTGTGGTTTGGTCATTATATTTAGTGTGTGTATTAAATACGAGTTGTCGATTTCATATTACTTGTTTGTACAATAGATCTAGCTAGGACATCTTTGTTTAATGGTGGATCTAGTTTGGAGTGATGTATTTCGAATGACAAAATTTTGTACAATTTCTTAATGTTCTATCTATGAATGATGTAGTTATAAGTGATCTAGCTCTGGTGCTTTTACATATTTGATTGATAACTAATGTTCTTCATTTTCTGTTGTATGATGTTAATTTGTTGTTGATGCATTTATGCTTTATTGTTTTCGCATATGGTGGTATTATTACCTCCTGGCACTTTCTATTTGTAACTAAATTAATTGATCTCAACACATGGAGAACAATGGAGAACAATTTAACCACATTTAACTGTCAAGTATTTTCTAACTTGATATTCGCCTCTGTTTCCCAATTTAACCACATTTAACTGTCAAGTATTTTCTAACTTGATATTCGTCTCTGTTGCCCATGGTTACATACATGTTAGATTTTATGTCTTGGTATAACAACCTTTTAATGTAAAATGCAAATGTATCTTCACATGTGCATATCATTTAATTATCAAGTATTTTGTTGCTGATGCATATATGCTTTGTTGCTTTTGCACGTGGAAGCATTGTGACCTTTTGTCCATATCTCTTTCTAATTGAATTGATTGATCTCAATAGAGGGAGAACAACTCAACCACATTTAACCATCAAGTAATTTCTAACTTGAATACTGAGCTCTGCAATCATCATTTTTATATTTTTTTAGGATTTTCCACGAAATAAATCATCCTTTCTGATATTTGTATTTCATTTATAGAATCTAGTGTGTAATTTTTTTTCATGTCATAGTCAGTTTTCTCGGTGGCTCTAAAATTCCTGGAATATGTGGGGGTTTTTTGTTATAAATATATCTTTTGCTATTTAGGTCTCTATAAGTTGTATTGTAAGCCTAGCTTTCATGGGCTTATTTTTTGGTTTTGGCAATTGATGCAACCTTAATTCACAATTGGGGAAATCTCGGATTTTCTTGGACCCCACAAGCAATAATATTTTTGACATCAACCACTCAATAAGGACCTTATTTTTATTTCTTTCCTTTCTTTGAGTGTGTGGTTGGCTTGTTTTAAGTCGCTTGTGAAAATCTTCTCTCTGACTGCAGGGTCCCTCAAGGCACTACCAAGCCTTTTTGTCATTCCCTGAGTGCCAAGTATTCCCACTCCAAGCCTCTGAGTTTCGCGCCCAATAGTCCTATTTTTCAAAAAGTGTCCAGATAGTTAATTTTCCAGTCCAAGAAGTTTGGGGTTTGTGTGGAGGTTTCGAGTGCCGACCGAAAGGAATTGCCTTGTCCCAGATAGTCTAGGTGGGCTATTGATCCAGACAATTTGGATGTGGTGATTTCCTCTCGGTTCAATTATTTCTTGTGTAGTGCCTTGTCCCAGACAGTCTATGTCGGTGTATTCTACACCGGGGTGTGCCCCCGCGTTGCTGAAAAGTGGGACCAGCGTCCAAGAAGGAAGTGTGCTGTACAAGGGAATATTGAGCCCAAACAGATCAAAGTCTGGTTTCAGACAAAGAGAAGTTCAAACAGTGTGATTGAGGCACATAGCGCCCGGCGCACTACAGGAGGGCGAGCAGGCCCCAAGCGCCGGGCGACCAGAATGCGTGGCATTCGGCGCACAGGAGCCGGGCAAGAGCATTAGGGCAGCAGGGGCACAGAGGCCCCACTGTCAGGGATGCAGGGCGAAGGTGCAAGGAGGCTTCCTTGCTAAGGATTTCGTCGGGATACACCGAATCCGGAGCATTTAATGCGACGAAACTACTCTGGACGTAGTAGGCGGGGCTCTGACAACATGATTACCTCCACCCCGCCAAATGATGTCAGCTACGATGTGGCCGTCTGTGCAGCCGTCTCGTTCGTACCAGCTACAAGGCGACACGAAAGGCGCTAGGGGTAGGCGAGCTGCTCTGTCTCATCTGAGTCGTCCCGCTGCCAGAAGCGGCGACAGAGGATGTGGCAGCCAGGACTGGTGCCGAGAGAAAGATGGCTACAGTGGGAGGGCCATTAATATGTACTGTGTAGCACGTTGTAACCGAGGCCAGCCCGGGTATATAAGGGCTGGCGGTGCACCTGTGAAGGGCTGGACTCTGCTTCTTTCGGAGGGGGTTGGATCCTCAGATCAGGCCCGAAGAAAGCTAGCCAGTTCATACAATGGAAGGAGCTCAAGCAGGACTAGGGCTGTTACCCGATCAGGGGCCCGAACCTGGGTAAACTCTTAGTGTTCGTTCTAGAGCCTTAAACCGCTGGCTAGAGGAGAGGAGCGCTCCGGCCACGCACACCCCCACAGTCGAACCACCGGATTAGGTCCCGGAGAACCTATCAGCTGAAATACGCCGAAAGTGGCGCCAGGTAGGGGGGTAGCGGTTGGTTAATTCCTACGTTTCTCCAGTCGTTTTTTATCTTCTCAGGTCATCCTCGGCGTGTCGAGAAGCAAGGATGTTCGAGCACGGATCGGGGGGAGAGGCCAGCGATCCTCGTCGGAAGCCGCTTAGTCGGCAGCAAGATGAGGCGTCTTCGTCGCGTCCTCTGGAGGTCGCACCTCCTGTGGTTCCTCCTCCAACGGCTGATTCACCTCCGGTTCGGCGGCGGTTGGCCTTGGAGGAGGCCTCCCTGTCCCAAAATCTGCATGCCATACGTCTGCGGCTAGAGCACCCCCGATGGAGTTGGCAGGGGATTCCCCCGCCAAGCCATGGCTGCGGGATATTGCGAGTCTGGTGGATGCGGCCCACCATCGCGTCGAGGTCTCCGGGCGGTCGGACGCTTCCGGTGGAACGCCCCGCTCGAAGTCGCATGTAAATCGCACGTAGGCATCGAGCCGCCCACGTCAAGTTCGCTCTGGCGGTCCAGGGTGCGTACTCTGCTCGTGCGGAGGCCCGTGCACCAACCCGAGTACCATCCTAAGCGCCTCCCAGAGCGAGTGGGCACCAGGAGGACCTCCGAATTTGTTTGGAGAAACGTCGGCATCCCCGCGGTGGGGATTTACATTACGAGTTGCAGCGTCGCCACGTTCGGACGCGGGACCAGCCGCAGCAGGTGAGCTCTGGTGGCGGAGGCTCTTCCGATGGTGACAAGGGGGCTCTGCGACCTATGAGTCCCACCGGGATCTTGGCCATATCCACCAGCCGCCTTACGGTGTAGGCTGTCGGGCGTTCATCGCCCGGCTTTGCCGTGTGGCGTGGCCGGAGAGGTTCTGGCCAGCGTCTGTCATGAAGTACAACGGTGCGACCAACCCGAAGGAGTTCCTGCAGATCTACACACGGTGGTGCAGGCTGCCGGCAACTCCAAGAAAGTCATGAATAATTACTTCCTTACAGTCTTGACGGGTTCCGCCCTTTCTTGGCTGTTAAACCTCCTACTAGCATCGGTAGGCTCGTGGGAGGAGCTGTGTGACTAGTTTGTCACTAACTTTTAGGGCTCCTACGACCAGCTAGGGGTGGAGGACGATCTCCATGCTCTGGAGCAGAAGAAGGGGAAGTCGCTGCAGGAGTTCATTCGGCGTTTCACCACTACCGCAATACAATCCCCAAAATCTCCAACCAAGCGGTCATAATCGCAACATGGTGGAGAAGATGGCCACCCGCAACATCTCCTCCACCTCCAAGCTGTTCGACCTGGCGCACAAGTGCGCCTGGGCAGCGGAGACTCGTGATCGCGCCACCGGTGTCAGGGCGGGTGGCGGCGGTGGCGTAGCGGAGGCTGGGACCTCTAAGGGTTTCGGCCCAAAGGACCAAAAGAAGAAGAAGCGTAAGGCGTCCAAGGCCGGTTAGATCTTCGTCGCCGAGCACAACCAAAAGGAAGAAAGGTCGCGGCTGCACGATCGCCGCCAGGGTGGGAGGACCATCGTGACCGGCGCGGCGGCATCCACGACCGTCAAGGAGAGGGATGAGACAAGGCGTATTGCCCCATCCATCGGTCCAGCGCGCACGACTTGGCGGATTGTCGGGTTGTGTCGAAGCTGGTGGAAAAGCGGCTTAAAGAGTGTCGTCCCTCCAGCGACGATGAAGACAAAGGGCCCACTCCGCTGGCTTTCCAGTGGGCGGAGCACACGGTGTGTACATCCATGGTGGTTCGGCCACCTACACCTCCAACCGCGAGTCCAAGTTGCTAAGGAGGGAGGTGTGCACCACCGCTCTGAGTTCAGGGACGAGTAAGCCGCTGAGGTGGTCGGAGGAGCTGATCACTTTCAGCTAGGCCAACCACCCCGAGAGCACTACCAGCCTAGGGCACCTCCCGATCGTGGTTTGGCACATGATTAGGAACGTGAAGCTTGGGCGAGTACTAGTGGATGGGGGGAGCTCCATCAACCTCCTATCCATCAAAGCATTCCATGCGCTGCAGATACTAGAGCGGGAGTTGCTTCCAGCTCTCCCATTCTATGGTGTCACCCCGAGGGCGGAGTTAATGCCCCTAGGGCGAGTCTGCCTTCTTGTCACCATCGGGAAGGAGGAGAATTACCGTACGGAGGCGGTCGACTTCAAGGTGGCGAACTTCAACCTCCCATACAATGCCCTGCTTGGCGTTGACCAAGTTCAATACGGCTACCCACTATGCTTACATGGTGGAGAAGATGCCGGGACCGCAAGGTCCCATCACTGTCAAGGTGGACAGGCTGGAGTCCTTGCGTTGCGACAAGATGGCCCTGGATTTGGCTGGGGCCGTCTACACGCAGCCGTCCGGTACCACCGACCCTGGGGCTCTCCGGGCAAAGACCCAAGCCACTCCCGGCTCGTCCGGCGAGGTTAAGGTGCTCTCTCTGAGTGAGGACGCCCCCACCAATACCGTCAAGGTGGGCGCTGAGCTCGATGCCAAATGGGAAAGCGCGCTCGTCGCCTTCCCCCGTCAACGTGTTTGCGTGGCAACCGTCCGACATGACCGGGGTCCCCAAGGAGGTGATGGAGCATCGGTTGGCGGTGCTCCCAGGAGTGCGTCCAATCCGGTAGAAGGTCCGGAGACAGGCACCAGAGTGCCAAGAGGCCATCCGAGAAGAAGTGGACAAGCTGCTTGAGGCGGGGATCGTGAGGGAGGTTACTCACCCTAAGTGGCTTGCCAACCCCGTCCTCATGAAGAAATTCAATGGGAAGTGGCGGATGTGTGTTGATTTTACCGACCTCAACAAAGCCTGCTTGAAGGATCCATACCATCTGCAGCGCATAGATTTGCTTGTAGACTCCGCTACGGGGTGCGAGCTTTTGAGCTTTCTTGACGCGTATTCTGGGTATCACCAGATTAGTATGGCAAGGAAGGATGAAGAAAAATTGCTTTTGTAACACCCATGAGCATATACTGTTATAAAAGAATGGCTTTTGGGTTGAAGAATGTCGGTCCGACTTACCAGCGGGCTATGCATATCGCCTTCCGGCCTCAGGTCGGGAGGAGTCTGGAGGTATACGTCGATGATTTGGTGCTGAAGACCAGCGAGAGTGATCGACTGCTTGGTGATCTGGAGGAGACCTTTTCCAACCTCCGTAAGTATAGCCTGAAGCTCAATCCAGAGAAGTGTGTGTTCGGTGTGCCATCGGGGAAGCTGCTGGGGTTTCTCGTACCCAGCCAAGGTATCGAGGTCATTCCTGATAAGATAGCGGCCATCGAGCGCATGCAGCCGCCCACTCATTTGAAGCATGTGCAGTGCATGACGGGATGCCTTGCTTCCCTCGGGAGGTTCATAGCCCGCCTGGGGGAGAAGAGCCTTCCATTGTTCAAGCTGCTAAAGAAGACCAACACTTTCGAGTAGACCAATGAAGCGCAACAGGCCTTTGAAGAGCTGAAGAAGTACCTATCCTCACCTCCAGTGTTGGTCGCTCCCAAGCCCGGCGAGCCGCTTCTTTATGTGGCAGCCACGCCGGCGGTGGTCAGCGCGGTGTTGGTCCTGATAAGATAGAGACAACCGTGTGTTTCCCGATGTTCGGAGCAAACTCCTACTCACCGTTAGGCAAACTTTCACAAGTGAAAGCCAAGATCTCTCTCGACCTTTTTGCCCGATCCACTAGTGGAATCTCTTCACCAACGAATGATGGGCGACCTCCAAACCCGTACAAGCGGCGAGTTCTTCCCACAGGTGCAAAGACCTCACACACCACACCGGAACCACCAAAGGGTCACCGACCTTCTCACACCTCCGAAGGACCACAAGAAGGATTTCTTCACCGGCACCACCGAAGGGTCATCGACCTTCTCACACCTCCGAAGGGCCACAGGAAGGATTTCTTCACCGGCACCGCCCAAGGGTCACCGACCTTCTCACACCTCTGATGGGCCACAAGAAGGATTTCTTCACCGGCAACGCCAAAGGGTCACCATCCGGCCTCGCACCACCGAATGGTCACAAGGACGGATTTTTCTCCAAGCAATGCACCCCACACAAGGAGATGGCCTCCAGTTCAACTGAAGGGGTTCATTGATGTAGTAGATTGAGTTGTTGTAGACGAATGCTTGACGTCGATCTCCTTTCGAAAGTAGAGTCCCAAAGAGCACAAGACCGGAGACCAATCATCTCACCATACCTCTGACAACCATGGAGACCCTAGACCAAAGGCTCCATGGGAGAGGCAAACACTGTGGGGATGGATGGAGAGGAGGTAGGAGGCGGCTCACCTTCTTCTTCCTCTCTTCTTCTTCTCTCTCACTCCTTCTATCAAGCACTCATGGAGACCCTTAGGAGCAGGAGCACCGTGGGAGAGCTCTCTCTCACTTGGGATGGGTGGCTAGGGTTGTGAAATGAGTCTCTCCACCCTCTCATAAGCAGAAAAGGCCATTATATACTCGCCCACGAAATCCCCAATTTGGAACCCTAAATAAATAGATCTCAGATCCAGATTCAAGCCCTAGGCCAGACAACACCCCGTACAACTTTCGGACAGTCCAGACGAAGGTATGCGCTTTCTGTTAAAAATAAATTCAAGACAGAAAGGAGACGACATGGTCCGGACAGTCCGGACACAAGACCGGACAGTCCAGCCAAATGCATCACTTCAACAGCGCTTCATACGGCATGCCTTGGTCCAGACAGTCCGGCCTCCCCAGGACCCCAGGCCACCTACTGCCAGCTGGAAGCTTCCTGAATTTATATGATTTTTTCTATTGCCCAAATGGAAAACTTGTTAACACAAAAAAGATGCGTCTCGAAATTCTCTACAACTTTCATGCTTTGATATTTTAAATCCGAGCATGGAAAAACACTTAAAAATACGAAATATCACAGAACTGTCACGAAGGCCGAGACCAGGCCACTTGGGCCGGACTGTCCGCGCCCAGTTGCCCCATCTCGGCCAGCAGCCCACAAAACCCTCTATTGCTGCTGCACTGTCAAAACAAATATATTTTTGATGATTTAGAACTATTTGGCGCAAAACATAAGCTTAACGGGCGGGAAGGTTCGTAGGCTTAGGCGGGAAGTTTTGCGGCCACAAAGGATTTCAGCTTTTGGATGGATTAGTGGCTACGAAACCCCGGACAACTAGCTCTCGAAACCCTCTTGAACCGGGACAGGTGTACCCGATCAGAACCCTTGCGAATCTCACCAACCGACAAAGCGGAAGAAACCCACTCTACCTACTCAGAGATGAAGACTCAGAATCATGTGCTCAGTGGGACCGTGCAACCAGAGAGACAATAGACACAAGCCTGTAGGACCTAGTCTACACGCACACAAGGAAAATAGAAGAACTAGAAAACATGTGTCCTTAGCCTTGATGTGGTGCGCTTTAGGTCCAGTTGGCATCGATTACCAAAATAAATCAAGCCCTTGGGAGCTTGAGCTTTCAATTATGGCGTGTGGATAACATACTAGTCCCCCATCCTTGTCAGCAAGATATGTTCGTTGAAGTTGCGGGCTCAGACACGGAGAGACCAGGCGTGTGCTTCGCGATGAAGGCAATCTGCCTCCGCCCCTTCATCGTCTCGATGATGTTGGGATTCAGTTCGTTGGTCTTCGGTTACATAAACCCCACGAAAATCGGGACAACTTCCATGCTACTTTCTGAGTCAGACTTTGAGTCAGAGGAGTAAGGGGAGACGAGTTAGATTGGTCATCAATCTGAATGATTTTGTGCAGATGATACCATCCAAGATTTGTTCTTGATAGATTCCTCGCTGTCTCCGGGTTGGAAATTGAGACCCTGGTGCACCATCTATTGATAGGTGGCGGCGGCGTTCCCCAACCCGAACGGGAGTCTGAGTGAAGTGTTTTCGATGTCCGTTTCAGATCGAATCTTATCCAAGCCTGAGCGGACAAGCTTGAGCCCCCTGACGCATGACCTGCTGGTAAGCGGCGGCAGTGTTTTCAATCCCGGACAGGAGTTTGGGCTGGTTGTCATTGAAGTTGCCCTCAGATCTGATCCGAGGAGAGAACGAGCTTGCTGAAATTGTTGGTGACGAAGTACAGGCTCCCAAAGCGGAAAGCCTCGCCGTGGGTGAAGGTGGCAACGACTCCGATGATTGGCACGATCGCACTTGCTGAGATTGATCTTAGCGCTTCCCCTATCTAGCGTGCTAAGTTTTGACGTTTGTTGTCGGCCCATCCCCTATCGGGTAGTCCACGCAGCCTGCCATGAAGATTCCCGGGGCCATGTACTCCACACCCAGCTACTATGGCTAGACAGGTCGCAGGCACGTCCTATTGGATCAACCATGCCCTTTCCTGTTCTACCCTATCAATCCCTTCTCCAAGCCACCTAGGAGCTCCCACAGTTTGTAACATTTAACCTGAGCACCCTTGCTCCACAATCTCTTTGTTTCTTCTTTGTCGCCTCCATTCAGCATTGCCTCCTGCCCACTCCAGGCCACCCCGAACCATAGCTTTCTCTCTACCTCCTCTTCATAGTTATTAAAGTAATAGGCCTGGAACACAACAGAGCTTGCGGACAATGAGATTCCATTCCCACCGATTGTTTCTACCCCCTTTCGCCTCTCGGCCACTACAATAAGGAGTGTCTCGATTCCCTTCGCTAGAGCATTAATAGAGCATCACTACTCTTCAATTCAACCAACAAAGAACAATGTCGCTAAATACCCTATTTCGGCCTCACCACTATTCATGACACCAGCATGCCACAGAGCTCTGGAAGGCTCCTTTTGACTAGGTCATGGCAAGCAACATGTGGTGCTTCTTTAGTAGCTCACGAGTGTGCAGTGCCACCAGAGTAGCTCATGACAAACAACACATAGAAGTCAACATTTTTAATGTTTAAATTCATTTATGAACCCTTGGTCCCTCACCATGAAGTTTTTAGGTTTTCTGATTTTTTGGGATTTGTTTGGAATTTTTAGGTTTTCTGATTTTTTTTGGGGGGTGACATGGCTGCCCCAATTTGCGCCACGTGGCGCAACCTAGATGCATCTGTAAGGGCCTTGTATCTATAATAATAAATCGATGAGTATATGGCAGCTGAGAACCACACGGTTTAAACCGATTTCTTCACCCGTCATTTCTCCGTGACACTGTGGCTGACATACAAGCTAACCGGACCCACTGTGAATTTAAGTGGAAACGAGTAGGTGTTCTCTGGAAAGCACCCTTAGGCCCTAGGACCACCGCCAACAAGATCTCTATATTCGTTCTCTATATCCCTCTTCTAAGGCTCTAAATCACTATTCGTTCTCCATATTTTTATCATCTCTGGTAGAATTTCTATCCTCAAAAAGATATTGAAACCTGCTACGGCAACCAGAGGGGCGATGAATGGAAGACTTTAAGATTTTTCTTCGGACCGGTGCTCCTCGAACTCACTATCCTTTCAAAACACGAACAACTACGACAACTATGTGTACCCCTAGCATGAGAGCCATGTAATATGTGGGGGTTTGTAATCACAATCCTAGTTGTCAAGTGTTCAAAAAGAAATGAATAATTTCAAATCTTGTTTAATAAAGCACATCAAGCCAAATCACTAAAACTATTTTCAGAAAAGCAAAATCATATTCTCCAGAATTTATTCTCACTTGGAGCAGAGAGAAGGTAGGATTCTGGTGCTTCAAAATTTGTGTGATTTTTTCTCCCTATGCACAAATGAGTCGTGAAGCACTCTACCAAAAATCTCTTCAAAACTCATTGCAAAAAAATAGAAAAAATCAAACACCCCAAGCTGTCGGATCATCAAGTAGAAAGTTTGGAGCTCAGTGTTCAAACTTCATTTCCGCCAAACAGTGCAAAACATGACTCACACACACCTTCTTTAATAAGAATCACTAAAAATGATTTTTCTATATTTTTCTAACAATGATTGCTGCGCGAAAAACAAATGATGTACAAATTTGCAACTTAATGAAAAATTTGATCTCTAGTCAATTCTAGGGTGCAAAAGAGATGTAAAACCATATAAGCACTCTCAAGACATCATGAATAAAAAACAAAAAGAAGAAGAGCAGGCAAATAAACTAGTTGTAACGAAAAGCAATAAAGCAATAAGATCAAAACATATGAAAACTAGTTCTAACTAAAGTGGTGAGGAGGATGTGCTCCCCTCCCCCTCTATTTATAGCCTCAGGGGTGATACCCCCTAAACCCTACAGGTTACCTCCACTCTTAATCTGAGAATCAACGGTGTACAACACACACCTTATAACTCTCTCCCGATAAGGAATATTAGCGCCATATTTCTCTGGAAGCATACTTGCACCTTCCTCGCAGCATCCTGATCGTTAGTCCATGCCTGGGCACACCAGTCAGTCCCACTTCGCCGCCAAGTGACTGACGCACAGCCTCTAGTTGTCTCGGATTCTTGCCACAACGAAGTTTCAAGTTCACGCCATCTCTTGTGACCATAAGGTACCGAATCCGGTCACCTGCACGCCCCAGTTCGCCTCTGCAGAACGACATCAGCCTCGTACCCACCGGCACCTGTACGAGAGGCGGAGCCACATTGACCCACCCAGTGTCATAGGACACCGGGTCCAAAAAATATTTTAGCCATGATACACAATGCTGATCCATGTGTGAACCCCCGCTCCAGCACAATGTGGCAACTAACTAGCACTCCAGTGGAACGTCCATACATGATCCTGACCCAACACGCAACAGCAAACCATGAGCTAAATAGAGGGTTCTTTGCTTTCCTACATAATCATATAGTTCTGATAATGTGCCAAGCGGCCATGCCTAATATTCTTAAGAATATGTAATAATACTTGCAATTTGCCTATTTTAAATTTCAAAGACTTTGTTTTTTAAGGCTATTAAACCTCGATAATATATTTTGTGAGTGCACGTTTGTTCACCGATTCCGCTTTGATTCAATGTTGTTGGCTTTGATGGCATTGAATTATTGATATTTTTTAATTATTTATGATATCATATCTATCTACTATGTAATTAAAGGAGTCACCACATTAACTCTAAGATACTAGAAAATCACACATTAATAAGAGAGAAAAAAGATCTACACCATTGATTATTGTGAGACCAAATTATAACGGTATAGACTAAAATAATAGATCAAATCCACTACATAATAAAATAAACGAAAAGGCTATAGGCCGGCTGGCCGGCGCGACCGAATGCGTGCGAGCCAAGTGGGCCTCGCGAAACGTCGTAGCCAGGGCCAGGCGGCGCATGCATGCAAGTACATAGCGGCGGGAAAAATAAGCACGCGGAGGCGGGAAAAATCAGTGACGCAAGCTGACGTACGTCAGCTAAGATTCCGTTTCATATTTTTCTTTCAGTGGCCATAAATTTTGAATTGGTGCTCTAATTCACCAACCGTTTGCACCAACGCGTTCCTCGTATTTTTAAGAACAAAACAAGATGTATGTTTCCATATAAATTTTGACCTGGTTTCCTCAACTTTCATTAGTAGATTATCAAGTTTTATCAATAAATTCTCAAGTTTCATCAGCAAGTTCTCAAATTATTGAAACTTCAATCTTACCTAGTGAAACTTGGGTTTCGTCTAGTGAAACTTGGTTTTCGTCTACTGAAACTTGTCGAACTGTCATGTTTCATCAGGTTTAATCCAAGTTTTATAAAGTTTCAACAGGTTTCATTCAAGTTTCAACGGGTTTAATCCAAGTTTCAACAGGTTTCATTCAAGTTTCATCAGGTTACATCCAAATTTCATCCAAGTTTCATCTGGTTACATCTGGCGCTCGCCTTAATCAATACGTGGGCCAAGGTTTATCAACACACAGCCAAGATTCACTGGTATACGTGTCAAGTTTCATAAGTGCGTTATCCTAGGTTCACATAAAAACATTGAAAAAGTGAAAAATTCAAAAAATAAAAGTATTTAAAATGGGTTACCCTCGATTTTAGAAGAATTATGAAATTTATTCCATGCATTTTAAACACTGTTTTAATTTTATACAAAAATCAGAAGTTTAATTGAAAAATCCGATCGGCGCGCGCTTGGACGAACGTCTGGACACTGGCGCTCGCCTAAAATAAAAGTAACAAAAAGTGGTCTATATCAAATACGAGATTGCAAAGGTGTCCAAATCAGATACGAGATTAGAAAAGGAGTCCATGTCAAATATGTAGCCACGCAAATGCACGAGACATGCACCTTGCTCGTTATATATGCACTATACTATAAATGGCATTGTTCCTTTTCAACTAAAATCATCGGAAGATTATAATCTGAAAAGATTATGCACTCTCGATATGAGGTTTGAACAAAAATATTGTTCAAAATGGTTTTGGAAGTTTTTTAAAAAGCCACTCAAGGCCTTACAATTTTTTAAAAAAAATACCACAAGCACATATGCATGTCTTAAGTGGTGCACTATAGTTTTTGCTCTAGTTCCGCCCCTACCTGCATCATAAACACGAGTACAAACCAAACACGTATCTTTTCCTTCAAGGTTAGATTCACAAACATCAACATCAAAATTCATGCATAAAATAATCATTAGAATACAATTAGCCACACAATTAGTCCGGATACGAATCTGTCTGATACTGTCCATCACCACCGGACACTATTTAAAATCTCACGTCCTTTTCAACAAATGGTTTGGCAAAGCATTTCAAAATCTCACCAAAGTAAAACATTATCATATATATTCATAACAACGACGACGATGTATACTTCACATGAATCTCAACAGATATTTAAAATATTTTTCGTGGTATTTAGCTATATAAATAAATCTAGTAAATGGTACTGTTTTTCTATAAATAATTTGGAACTCCTAAAAATAGTGAAAAATTATGTAAAATATTAGTAGGATTAAGCACTAGTAATGATCATTCTATTGCATACGAGATGCATTTTCCCTTTGGATATACCAAAAAAAAATACACAAGCGCGGCAAGTTCAAAAATCTCATGGCAGAACGAACTACGTTCACAGCGAAAATCGAGAGGAAACAAACAAAAATTACTTTATTAGTATAGATAATCATACAAATACAATGACCACTATAAATTAATCTTTCATCACCATCAACGAAAGTGTGACCTCACCAGATTCCCTCCCCTCCATAAACCAAACAAAAGCAAAACTAACAGGTTAGTGATGAGCCAAAAAATAATTAATTACATATACAGGGATTTAGAATCTCTAGAGTCCAGGGATAAATAAATAGGTGACCAGAACTGCACTACAGCCTAAAACTCTAAAACACAGCAAAACCTCCTCACTGAGCTTCTTGCTCCTGGTTTCTGATTATTTGTATTTGTTACTAGCAGGCATCCCTCAACCTCCTTGTGGGGTCAGTGTTTAGGCAAATAATAATCCACCTTGCTTCTGCCTGACGATGCTGAAAACACCAAATAATAATCCACCTTGCTTCTGCCTGACAATGCTGAAAACACCAAATTCTACAGCAGAGCAAGAGCATCTTTTTTATAAATCTATAAATCCATTCCTTGATTTCTTGATGCAAAACTGTCCACAGGTTGGCACGTTAGTCGGCAAAATGGCTTCATCTAAGTTGGTTGCTCATAAACTTCAGTAGAACTCAGAATAGGTGCATGGCAACAGCTGAGCAGTAAACAACAGGGCGTTATGCCACCAACAATGAGCTAGTTGAAGAAATATGGAGACTCAAGGACATCCTTCAAATCAAAATCTCCCCTCTCTGGCAATGTCGGAAATCTTAATTTAGGGAAGGAATTCTCAAAGCTGTCCAACAACTGCATAAAATAAATTCTCAGCTGAGAAACTGTAGGCATAACCTGTCACTAATGCTACAAAAAAAAAATTGAAACACATGGAAAATCTCAACAAGGTAAAGCATGGAAATGACACAACTCAGTATCCCTTCCAGGGTAGGGCCAGAGGAGCCAGTGTTCATGGCTGTTAATGGCTGCTGACAAGTGACCTCCACTTAGACAGATGGGAGAATAGAATGATGCCAAGGATAAATAGGACAGTTGATCCAATTGTCTGCTAATTTTCAGATAGTATTTTGATTGAGCGGTGTCTGGTAGCAAATGGACACCATTTCGCATTGTCCCTGAGCTACAATCATAAATTCACAATTTCATGATGTTCTGGCAAATTCCAACCAAGTATACAGTAAAAAGAACCAATATTGCCCGCCAAAAATACATGTCATATTCAATTCCATCAGTGAACACATCTTTTTACAAACTTTATGCAAAATTTTCCATTTCCACATATCTTACCAGCTTATAAAAAATCTCAAAAAATTATGAAACATATGCTCTATATGTTTGCATAAGTTCAAAATCAAATTCAATGGGATTTAGAACACGGAAACACTTGGTGTCGGAAGGCCGGCGCGTCCGGCCTCCGGCCTCGCTGACGCGGCGTGCGTAATGCGGGCGGCAGCGGCACAGTGCACATGCGGGTGGGGCCCACGGGCATTATATTCTTTCGACGACCATAATTTTTGACTGGGTGCTCCAATCCACAAACCGTTTGCGCCAACGTGTTCCTCGTATTTTTATGAACAAAACAAGATATATTTTGCCATATAACCCTTCAAACTTATCTGGTGAAACTTGGGGCTCGCCTACTGAAACTTGGGTTTCGCCTAGTAAAACTTGGGTTTCATATTCGTAAAACTCTGGCGAACTGTCAAGTTTCATCAGGTTTCATCCAAGTTTTTTCAGGTTTCTTCAAGTTTCATCAGGTCAATTCAAGTTTCATCAAGTTTCAACAGGTTTTATCCAAGTTTCATCAGGTTACATCGAAGTTTCATCAGGTTTCATCAGAACACGGCCAAGTTTCGCTAGTGTAAATATAAGTTTCATAAGTGCCTTCTTCTAGTTCACATAAAAAAATTGAAAAAGTGAAAAATTCAAAAAATTCAAAAAGTATTTAAAATGGGTTGCTCTTGATTTTAGAAGAATTATGAAATTTATTTCACGCATTTTGAACACTGTTTGAATTTTGCACAAAAATAGGAAGTTTTAATTGAAAATTTGATCTACCGCTCTGCGTTATCTAGTCGCTGGGATGTGGGCGCTCGGCTTCGCGTTGGATTGGCGCGGTGGCGGTCATCCGACGGCGCACGCATGTCCGGACGGAGCGCCAGGCGTCGGACGTCCGACGCCTGGCGCTGCCCTTTATAACATGACAACAAAAGCGCCATTTCATCATTGTTGTACTTTGTATCTCACATATGTGATCAAGGCCTTGTTCTTTTCAGCCGAAAGTAATCTGAAAAAGTTGTGTCTCCTTGAATGAGGCCTTCATGAGCCCAAAAAATTATAAAAAAAAACTTTAGGAACTCTATGAAGATCCATTTAGAACTCCACAAAAATACTAAAAAGTACTATATCGTCTAGCTTGTACAAAAATGAAAAATTTTCATCATTAGCAATTTTAGTTTAAGCTGAAAAGAACAAGGGCCAAATTTGATCTTGGAAGTTTGCATAAATATAGTAATATCCTCGTGCAAGTCATCGTGTTTTCAGATTTTTTTTCCACTTCTGAGGGCCTATTTGGCACTGCTATGGCTCCTAGATTTTTCGCAGAAGAAGACAGAGCACTGCAAAATGCACCAGCTTTGGTGTAGAATCAAAGCAGAAAGCTCTGCAGTCAGAGAAGAGGGCAAGGAGGGGCTGTGGACAGCAGAATGGACAAATTGAAGGGCTGGCATTGGACATGGACGTGTGCAGTAATGACAAGAGCATGTTGGAAACAGACCTCGACAGTGTTGTCCCCCCCCCCCCCCCCCCCCCCCCCCCCCTCACTCCCCTCCTGCGACTCTTCTCAAGTGGTACACGCGGGCCAAAGACCATGAACAGTACACGTGGTACTGTAGCACAGGATTAGGTAGGAGGTTAGTTCAGATTAGATCGAGTTGTTGAGTTAGATAAGATCAGTTTGTTTAGAAGGTAAGATTAGTTAAGATTTATTTCTTACAGTCGAAGTCTCTATCCCTATAAAAGGGATGTGTCTTGTATCTTTTTATTAATCCAATTAATGAATTAAAATTGAGAGTAGATCTCATAGGCGGTGGCTCTAGTAATAGCCTTGCCAAAGGCGCTAGCTTCGACAACATCGACAACAGCTCGTCTCACCCGCGTTAAGGCCCGTATCACCCTATCGCTGCTTGCTTGCACGTAATAATTTGGTATCAAAACCGACCGATCCTCCTACCATGGCTTCCATGGAGGAACCGCTCACAAAGCTGGAGTTTGCTGTTGATGAGATAAAGGCATCGATGGCAAGGATCCAGACGATGGTCGCAGAAATTGTGAAAGCCTTTGGCGTTGTTCTCTTGCATAAGATAACCGCAACCATGACACCAATAGCGACGTCATCGACGACATCAAGTCACAGGAAGGTGATCCCGCTGACAACGCCTTGGCGATCTCTTCTGGACAAATGGTCCGCAAGGCGACGAAGGTCCAACCAAAGCAACCTCACTACGCCCGACCCTATGTCACTTCACGTCTTCCTCTACGCCAAGCACACCTTCGGCAACCACGATGTCTCCATCCTAACCGGCCGGAGGACTATGTGCATTATGGGCCCGCACAGCTACATCGTGCGCATGAGGACGCGCTTCAGCTTCAGCATCGACGTCGAAACCTCGAGCGTCATCATTTCAACCTTGAGGACAAGGTTGCTTCGAATGGGGAGTATTGATACACCCGCGGGCCAAAGCCCATGAACAGTACACACGGTACTGTAATGCCATGAACAGTACGCGTGGTACTGTAGCACGGGATTAGTTAGGAGGTTAGTTAAGATTAGATCAAGTTGTTGAATTAGATAAGATCTTTTTGTTTAGGAGATACGATTAGTTAAGATTTATTTCTTAAGAGTCGAAATCTCTTATCAGTTATCACTACAAAAGGGATGTGTCTTGTATCTTTCTTTTCATCCAATCAACGAATTAAAATTGAGTAGATCTGAAAAGTGGTGGCTCCGGTATAAGCCAAAGGCGCTAGCTTCGACAACAGCTCGTCTCGCCCGCGTCAAGGGCCGTATCGCCCTATCGTTGCGTTCTTGCAATTAACATCAAGCACCAAGGGACTGGTATGGATGAAAAGATGGATGGGCCGATGGGTAGGAAAAGGATTTAAAGAATTGAAAACAGGAAGTCAACAAAAGAGAAGGGCAGGTCTTTTGGCGCCATCAAACATCTTCCACTCCAATCCTTTCTTTTATAGTTTGCGGAGCCAAAAGCGTACCAAATGCTTCCCCCGATGCGCTCTTGATTATCATAAAAGTTTAAGGAAAAAGTACCGATTTGGTCTGTCAACTATGCCTGCTGGACCACTTTGGCTTTGCTACATAAGGGGCCTCACAAGTCTGGTATTAAGGTTCAGGGACCAAAGTGGTCCAACTGACATAATTGAGGGACCAAATCAGCACTTTTTCCAAAGTTTAATTATCACGGAATTTCTACAATTTGTATTTTCACCAAATACACCACTAAAAAATAAGACATTGTGAGAGTACTACGGTAAACTAACATATATTCCCAATTTTCTAATAAGACAGCTTTGTGTAAGAAAGTGGCTGTTGAACATACATGCAACTAGGACAGAGATACATACATTTTCTAAAATAGGTGTATCGTAGAGTTCTACGAACTTCTCCCGAAGTATTATGTTCATTGTATCAACATCACAAGCATGGGTCCAATATGAATCATGAACTCCTGTAATGTTTTATTAATAAAAGAAAACATTATTCATCATGCAGTTCTGTGATCAGGGGACTGACGCAAGGTTTCTACAAACAGTCTTCAGCAAAAGAACTCACCTGCAAAATTAAGGCCTTTCCTTTTGCAAGCAACAGCAGTCATCATCATATGAGAGCCATCCAGGGAATGTACAAAATTTGGAGGAAAAGCTGATCTTTGACGCTTCACCATAACCTGCTTGAGCAATTCATCATGTATTCTGTAAGTATGATGGACTAAATAAAACTTTCAGATTCCAAAGCAAGAATTGA
The DNA here is from genome assembly GCA_005191435.1 of Raddia distichophylla. Classification (NCBI taxonomy): domain Eukaryota; kingdom Viridiplantae; phylum Streptophyta; class Magnoliopsida; order Poales; family Poaceae; genus Raddia; species Raddia distichophylla. The sequence continues at coordinate 1,253,754 of SPJY01003267.1, forward strand.
GATGTTATAACAGTACATTAAAGAGGAAAATAAAAAAACTAATGAACAGTATAGTGTGGCAATGACACACTTTGTGCATGCACAGTTCAACCACGCACTGGCTGGCAGCAGAAGAACAGTAGCCAAGATTTTAATTGTAGATCAGGTTTGTAATACAGCTTTGTGGCCAATTCCATATCAGTATTAGAATTTAGGGAATGAATCATTAGGTAGTTGAAATGAAAATAAATGATAAACTGGGTGGTTTTGGACAAATAACAAAAACTTGGTTTTGGATGAATAACCTGAACGACTAATTAACTCGTCTAATTTTACAAACTTGACCAATAGATGAAAAAAACTGTTCGGTGAACTTCAAAATCATATACATGTTATCTAGTTAAAATACTTTTGGAGGATCAGCAAGTACCAAATACTTGACTAACTTAGTAGTTCAATTCAGCAGGATTTCACACCCACCCACTATGCAAAACCTAGGTCTTTCGTTGAATATCTGGACAAAAAACTTTACCAGTATAAAGTTCGGCTCCCACTAACCAAAACATAAGTAGAACACATTGAGGATTTTACTTTGAGGGATGTATCAACTCTAGATCTCCAATACTAACAACAATCCTAGCCTTTTTGCTGGGCCATCAACATGTTATTATTCCTTCCAATAAAGACGCAACACTTATGACATAGGGTAACATGATGGAACATAACCTAGAAAAAAACCATCCCTAAGTGGTCCCTACTTCAGTTCATCCCATCATACATGACATTTTGACAACCATTCAGAAATAACCATATGATTATCACCACCTATTATCAACAAGATAGCACATAACATGTCGATGACGTGTCAAAAAAAGTCTGATGCAAAAGACGAGCATACCTTATCTGTTTCCCGTTGAAGAGTCAGGACTTGTAATGATGTTTTAATCTATAAGGGAATATCAACTTTGTCATTTTCAAATTAGTAGTAAGTATGTCATCAACAAGAGCATGTTTATTTCATTTGCAAGGAAATTAGGAAAAAAAAAATCACTAGAAGATTAGAACAATGATTGTTCTGAAACACTTACAAGATGCCTCCCTAGTTTGCGATATGGTTGAACAACTGGAAGTCCAAGAGGTGTCACCCATCTCACAGGTTCATTTTCACAAGCAATTACCTGTCAAGCAATGTGGGCAACAGTAAAATATCCAAGGTTATATGGGACAACTCACATAGAAACAGCAATTCAACCAAATAAGGTAGCTGGGTATGACAATCAAGTTAGAACGTCCAAACTGGAAGATGAACGGATTTGTTTAGCATCACAAACAGCTTGTTTAATCTCTGTATAAAAACATAAGTTTTAGGATGTTTTCATTCCTCCAATAGTCCTTTTATGTTCTACAGGTAGGTAGTTTTTTAACTTTCAACTCTCTTAACACAAACAATTGGTAACAAAAAATTGCACAGCATGTCTCAATTACTGTTTTTCTCCCTAAAATAAAGGTCACAAAGCAACAAATAACTTTCTAAATCTTGCCTCAATTTGCAGTTACCAAATACAAAAGGCAGTGCTGCATATAGCAACTCCAAAAACTGATATTGAAATGGATTTTAATGGCATGCCATGTAATTATCAAAAATCATCTTATATTATGACCTTGCATCAAAAGAAAACCATCATGCTACAGATGATACCTTGGCACAGTCTCCAAGCCAGTTCATGATGTTGCGAGCGGCTTGGAACATTTCCCCAAGTGCTGTCAGTGTAACCTGTCCAGAATAAAGAAGGCAAAAGGAGAATTATTTAACTAGACATATAAGTCAGATGATGAAGCAAAACACTTTCTGTAAGTAGGGTGTTCCACCTTAGCAGCATAGCAGGATGCACCAAAAAGTTCACGATCATCACCAATGGCCCCCCTCTCTTTTAATCTTCTTTTTATTTGTTCCCGGGCTCCAATATAAGTGACACCGTACACAGATGTCATCACAGTTTGTTTTACCAATTTTCTATCCACCTACATTTAAAAAAATAAGAGTTTGAAGTTTGGCCTTGTACAATTCAGCTTATTGTAGCATAGCGTTTCAGCAAAATTTGAAAGTTTTTAAAGAGTGATTTAAATTTTATTAAAAAACAATTTAAAAATATTTTTAGAATCTTTAAGAGGACTGCTAAAAACTTGAGAAAAATCATTACAAATTATTACACCAAATAGGCTATATAAAAAAGATGAATTTTGTTGAGACGCTACGTTAAGCTGAAATGTACAAGGTCTTTAACATCACAAACAAGTACACATTAATCACATAATTTAAAGTTTTTTTTCTTATTTTTTGAGCCTGATAGGCATCAAGATTTCATCAAGGTTCAAGAACTCACTACCCAGTCCGCGACCTAGGGAGTAGCGAGTACTCGAACTACTAAGGCAGTACTCGGAATTACTCGATAGCAATTACTCGGTAAATTAGACATGTATCAGTACTGCACTAGAATAAGAATAACCCATCTAGCCCTGTTGCACTTGCACCCATGTTTCAGTGTTGCACTGTACTAGCACAGCCCACTCAGCCTCACCAGCCCAACTCTTCCTCCCTAGCCCAACCACGAGCCCAAACCACGTGGCATTGCAAGCTGTAGCTGAAACCGTAGATCTGAGATCAAGGGTGAATATTCACTCTCCAAGTTTGTAACCCTAGACCTTATATCTGATCCCTCGCTCCCTTCCCATAATAAGCTGCCACCCCCTGCAAGCTATCACCATGGGGAGATTAGGGCGGCTGGAGCAGACATGAACGGCGAGGTGTCGACATCTGAGGCAAGCGGGAAGCTCCGGGTGCAAACGGTGGCAGTGGTCGAGCTGTAGACAGAGGCTAGTCGGGAGCGTGTTGCTCGGGATAGCAATTAGGAGTTTTGTTATGCAACTGTCACAAAATAAAGCTGAAATGGGAAATATAAAAGACTGTAACGAAAACATTTGATTGTAGCATAGACAGATGCAGATTTTCACCAGGGTTCATGCTTTAATGCCACAAGACATGGACCAGAAGGTAAAGGGTCTTCCGAAGAACTAATTTTTTTCAGGCATTCACCATATCTGCCACATGAGGCCAAATGTCAAAAGAAACTAATAAAGAAGCAATACCTGGTCGAGTAACAGACGAGCACGTGCTGCATCAGAATCTGTGGTAGGATCTTTTTGTGCATCTCTCCTCATAATTTTCACCACCCTGGATCACAAGTATTGAAAATTCAACACCAAATTCGTTGAGACAAATTCAAGAGGTATGAATACACCAGATACATTGCCATGGATAAATTAGCCCTGATGATCCTCATCCGGATTTGAACAACCTCCATGCCCAAGTAGACTATTTATATAAATGTGCTAAGAACCATTGTGAAATAGATAATCGTCACGGTTACAGCCTTTTTAGGACATTCTAACTCCCCACACATCATCAAACCACCACATGGTCTAATGGCACATGGAGTTCTATAAACAAGTGGTGTCAAACACAATACTGTCCAAACAGGATACAGCACATCGAGAACTACTATAGACAAGGTGTATTGTGAAACACAATAATGTCCAAGCAGGATACCTGGTAGCTATTCCAGAGTAAACATCTGCAGGTTTCTCCCCAGCAATTAAGTTGACAGCAATGGCTCCCAACTGCATGAAATTGATACAAAAAACAAATTATTATTAACTCAACCAACTAAAAAATCAATAATTGCCTATGCCAAACAAAGTTATACTCCGTAAAACAACAGAATTATTCAAACATGAGCTGACCTTGTCCCTTCCAAGAGCTGCATAGTGCTGCAGACCATTACAAGAGCCATCCTGAAAAAACAACATCATGTTATAATTCTTATCTAAGATAACAAGTCAGATTGTTGGTGAAAAAAAAAATCACATGAGGTTTTTGTTCAGTGGACTAAGTTAAAACAAAAACTGATATTGTATCATATATTCACTATAGTATTGTTTTCCTGTTTGACAGAATTAGCTCAATAAAGCTGAAGACATCTGTGAGACTGACAAGTCAATCATGCCCACTTGTTCATCAAACAAATTGTTACCTTCCAGCTTACAAGACCTTTGTAGTTCATGAGCCACCTAGACAACCATAATTCACAACTAAATAGCAATCCAAATACAGAAGATCCAATGAACGCATAGAACTTAAGTTACTGTTGTGAATTTGAGCAACCGTAGTGTCCAAAAACACCAGTATAAATAATCATTAGACCCAGAAATTAGGATATATGTACATGTATTGCACAGATGAGAAAAAAGACATTTATAAGAGCAAGATCATGTATGTTTATCAACCAATCTCTGCCAGTATTGCAAGCTATATGTTCCAATTCAACAAATAGAACGTTTAACGTTTACACAGATTACCAGTACCTGATGCACAGGAATATGTGAGATTGTTGTTTCCGGTGAGGAGCTTCTCAAAGCTTCAGCAAGATTCATGCATACTGCTAGGCACTGGAATGGATCTTCAGCCCCAAGCCACCATCGCTTGCCTTCGAGAGGCCTATCAGCTGAGTCAAATATGTCCTCCAGGTTATTCTCAGTAAATGAAATTCGACCATCATACGATAACTTGTCAACACCGCCAGCATATAAATTTGCTAGGTGTATCTTCAGCCAGCGCAAGCCTGATTCACCAAGTGGTCGACCTTCAGCAAATTCCAAGACACCACGACAAAGATCTGAACCCAAGTGGTTCAGGTAAGGATGCATTGGATAAGCACGGCCTCTGAAATCAAGGTTATGTGGATAGTAGAACCCATCTTCATCCTTCATTTTTCGAGCTACCTGTTACCAATAAGTACAAATTAAATGAAACAGAAGGTTTGAGTAAATGATAGTCTTTGACAGATAATAAGAGCAAAAACCATTAGTCTCTTACCGCAAGTTTGAGCTCAACGTCACATCTCTGAGAATGCATTTCACTATTATCCTTCTTGACTGACCTCAAGTTCCACCTCCACTGCTTCAACTCAATTTCATCATCAGTTTCAGGCTTCTCTGGCAGAGGAAGCTAGAGATACGAAACCTCTTAGTTGACAGGTAAAATAACAATGTCTTGATAATAACAACCTCCATTGAATCTACAGTCAAAGCACAATTTTATGAAACAATGAATGGCAACTCACATCAGCCCGATCAACCAAGTCGGCAAGTCGGCCACCACTCGACCATATTCTATCAACAATACTAAGAACTCTTTTATTAACCCTCCACTTGGTGCTTCCAAGAGTATTTAAGGCCTGAAACCAACAAGGCATCAAATGATAAAAAAAAAATCACATATACTACGATTTAATCAAAAATAACCATCAACATGTCAATGTGTTTGACCATATGAACATGAGAAGCAGCTCTTTTTTAACATTAAGCGTATTAAGAATAGGATCTCCCTGTGCATAAACTAAGGAAAGTATTTCTTTCATAATTATACATAAAGGAAAGTATTTCTTTCATAATTATACATATATCTTGCCATAAAAAGTTGATGCAGGAACAAAATGAAATACCTCAAAAACTGATTGCATCTGCTCCCTTGGAGCCCTTTTTACAGCGTCCCTCTGCTGCCTAGCTCCATGGGTGCGCATCATATAAGACGGTAAAAACAAATGTGCACCCTTGTCATATCTGTAGAAACTTTTATGAGCAACCCTATTGGATACATGTGTAAAAACTTCTGGGCATGATGCAACTAGAAAATACCATAACTAAGCTACTTGTTCACAATACTAGTGTCATAGAAGAAGTAATAATCTAAGAGAAAGTTGTCAGATTGCATGAAGCAGACAGCCAGACACTAAACTAATCAATAAGGGGACTCTATTGATCATTGCTTACACTGAACAAGAATTATGCAGGGTTAAGCACTAGAATAACATCTAAACCATCATGTGTTATAACATAAGTAATTTAAAATAGCCATATACGAATGATTTGTTAAATGTGTCACGTAGCAGCCAATTAAATCTAAGAAACATGCATAAGCAATACAAACCCAGTCCAATTGATTGGAGGAATCAACATAGGCATGTAAGGTATGACCATGTGCTTTGCCTGCAAGAAAACCATTCTCCATGAATTGATCAAGGAATGAGACATCAAGAGAAGTATTTTCCTACAAAAAAATATGAATACAAATGATTCAACTTACTGTTCTATCCAGCCCTTGCCGGACAAGTGGATCACACTTGATCACACCGTATCGCCGACTAGTCTTCCTGATTAAGTACAATACATGAGATAAAGCATAGGTTAGGACACAACGTTTTTGGGTCAAAAAGGTATTGAACAGGAATTAACATGATTACTGTTGCTCTCTTGTCACAGTTCTCATTTCATGTGTGAAAGCGGGACGGATGTCAGGTGGACCATCTGAAGACTGGCTAACAGGTGGCTGTATATGGGCTGTTTCAATCAATAGCTCAATCAAACGACTACCAACCTATAAAACACAAAAATATAATAGTGAAACAGTGCCATAAGTATAATATCATCTCTAATCAAATACTTAACATAAGATACATACTTTTGCATGAACATCTTGACCCCATGGCCTGGAGTTATCTTGCTTCTTCACTATGTTCCTTACTTGCCGTAATTTTTGCTTTTTCATCAGATGAGCAACTTTCTTTTTTAGACTTTGCTGTTCTTTGGCAATGTCTGAATCACCTAATTCTTTGTTACCCATTTCATTATTGCCCTTTTTCTTTGTCTTCTCAAGAAATTTATGTATCCGAACCTATGCAAGAACAAAAAGAAAACAAAATGTAACTATTCCTTAGCAATTGATACTTTGACTCATCACATAAGCTATATTCATCATAATAGGGGCAATGGCAAATATAACTGATAAGTTTAACAACATACTGAAAAATAAACCAAGCTCCAAAGATATGTAAAAAACAGAAGCTGATCAACAGCCACCTAAAGGCATCTCATTCACCTAAAGGCATCTCATTATTAACACTGTCAAACATAAGTCAATGACTGGTTTGAAATTCATATGAATGGTTTAACTCCTTAATTATCAATGCTCTACCAAAAAACTAGCATATCAGAAAAAAATAAGATGCCATTACATGTCAAACTACTACAAGTTACAATAATCATGTCTAATCATAAATTTAAGACTCATTGGTGGAAAATTATCCAATCAGTGAAGTGCTGAATTTTTTTCACACTTCAATCGCCTAGATTTAACGCCAACCTTATTTAAGGATCTCTTCACTCTTCAACCCAACACATAGAAAGCAAGATTCTCAGAGCATCAATAGTAGATGATCTCCACTGAATACTGATGAGTAGCACTAAATTACTGTGAAGTTTACAAGAATGATCTATTAAAGATGGTATATTTTATAGTTATTTCATAAATTAAACAAACTCAACCGCCATTAACCCTCGTCCTAGAGCTCACCTCACATTTCTAAAATCCATTACTGTCAATTCCTGGAGCTACCAAAGTGAGCTATTTTGGAATGTAACTGCAGATTGCCAATAAAAGAAGCTCAACCCATGAACCACACACCTCATGCTCAATTGCCTCCCCAACCTGACAAGCAGCCTGGATGACTTTAACACTTCCATCGCCATTACCGGTCATGAGCAGCCCCATGAGCTTGTGCATGGTGATTACAGCCATCATGTCGGCCGGAAGCATGTCAAAAAAGGGGCTGTGGGAGGCGGCGCGCCCCCCAGGCGACCTCAGTAGCTCCTGTTCGGCAATAATCTGGTCACGCAGGGGCTCGAACCAGCCAAGCAAGAGCGACTTGACATAGGGCAAGTTGGGCGCCAGCTTCTGCTCACACATGTCTGCGAGCAGCTCACGGTACTCCTTGGCCGCCTGCTCCCACGCCTCCGTCTCGATCCTGATCTGCCGCCGGCGCAGCGCAGCGTACTTTGGGTACCCCATCCCGTGCGCGGCCGCCGCAGCAATGGCGTGACTCCCCGGCCCGCTCCTTCGCCTCTTCTGTCTGCCCACGTCCCCCTCCCCCTGCCCCGTCGCCGGCGGAGCAGGCCTCGGCGTCGCTTCCGCCCGTACGATCTCCTCGACCGCGTGATGTAGCTCGTCGACCTCCTCGGAGGAGACGGTCTCGGCGGCCGAGGACGAGGCGAAACACGGAGAATGGTAGCGCCATGGGAGGCGCGGTGGCGGAATAAGCCCGGAGGTGGCGGCGGGGAAGAGGAGGCGGCGGAGTGGAGGAGGAGGAGGCTGAGGACCGGGGGCGCGCTGGAGAGAGCGCGCGGAGAGGATGGCGGAGGCGAGGCGGTGGGAGGGGAGGCGACGCCACATCAGGGGCAAGCGGGTGGCGGCTAGGGTTCTCGGGGCGAGGAGGAGAGGACGATGGGGAGGCGGTGGCGGGGAGAAGGCTGCGGTGGTCGGAGTGGGAGTGGGGGCAGAGAGCATCAAATGGGAGGAGGAGGAGGGAAAGGGAAGATGGCGGCGCCGCCGCCAAGCGAGGGGTTTGGGGCCTTTGCGGAGGGGGCGCGCCGACTTCGCGTAAACCCTTGCCCCGTGGCAGGCGTGGCTAGCTAGTCCATCTCGGGTTTTAGGGATCCAGATTTTTTTTGGCCCCCTCCCTGGTTCTTATTTTTCTTTTGACGAGAATTTGCATCTACCTGCTTCTACGTTTTCTTTACTTGTGTTCTAGCCCTCTAACTATGCGCCTACCGAGTACCGACCCGACATGCTATTAAAATATTTGAAAATCTCGCTAAGTGCCAATTCTTTTCAGCTTAACGGCTTAACAACATAACGACTTATCTACATTTTAAAAAGACATATGCTTTGAATTTTTGAATATGGTTTTTTACTGTTTTGAAGGTGGACTCTAACGCTTTAAAAAGCAAGTTAAACGAAATGGATCCGAATTTGAGATTACCTCAAGAAGCTATCGAAGTACAGTCATTTCAACCGTTCCGTTGTTCAGTCGTTCAGATCAGCTCAAAAGAACAGGTCTAAAGAACTGCACAAAACTATGCGATTGCCGAACCCATCTGCTAAAATAAACAGAAAATTCTGAGCCATACTGAAGAACTTTATTGCGTTCCAGTCCTTAACTAAGCCCTTGTTGAACCCATCCGCTGCTAAAGTAAAGGGATAACTTTGAGATATACTAAAGAAGGTGACCAAGACAACACCCATCATCTTATCACTAGAAGTGTATTAAGATTAATCGAAAATAAAAATGATTTATCTTTTTTATTCCAGATTTTTATTATCATGAAGCTATCTCTAAAAGTTATGGTTCTCATGGCATTGTGGCGTGATGCATCATCCGCCATATGCTTCTTGATGCGCAATAGTGGATGAGTGGGAGTGGGGGCAGAGAGCATCAAATGGGAGGAGGAGGAGGGAAAGGGAAGATGGCGGCGCCGCCGCCAAGCGGGGGGTTTGGGGCCTTTGCGGAGGGGGCGCGCCGACTTCGCGTAAACCCTTGCCCCGTGGCAGGCGTGGCTAGCTAGTCCATCTCGGGGTTTACTGGTTAGGGATCCAGATTTTTTTATTTTTTTTTTTTGCCCCACTCCATGCTTCTTATTTTTCTTTTGACGAGAATTCGCATCTACCTGCTCCTACGTTTTCTTTATTATGTTATAGCCCTCAACTATGCGCCAACCGACACGACATGCTATTAAAATATTTGAAAATCTCGCTAACGGCCGGTTCTTTTCAGCTTAACGGCTTAACAATATAACGACTTATCTACGTTTTGAAAAGACATATGCTTTGAATTTTTTGAATATGTTTTTTCGTTGTTTTGAAGCTGGGCCCTAACGCTTTAAAAGGCAAATTAAACGAAATAGATCTGAATCTCAAGACTACCTCAAGAAGCTCTCGAAATTCAGTCATTTCAACCGTTCAGCTGTTCAGTCGTTCAGATCAGCTCAAAAGAACAGGTTTAAAGAACTGCCCTAAACTATGCGATTGCCGAACCCATCTGCTAAAATAAACAGAAAATTCTGAGCCATACTGAAGAACTTTATTGCGTTCCAGTCCTTAACTAAGCCCTTGTTGAACCCATCCGCTGCTAAAGTAAAGGGATAACTTTGAGATATACTAAAGAAGGTGACCAGGACAACACCCATCATCTTATCACTAGAAGTGTCTTAAGATTAATCAAAAATAAAAATGATTTATCTTTTTTATTCCAGATTTTTGTTATCACGAAGCTATCTCTAAAAGTTATGGTTCTCATGGCATTGTGGTGTGATGCATCATCCGCCATATGCTTCTTGATGCGCAAGTGCTTCTTGATGCACAAGAGTGGATGCCCGATCTTCTGGATAGAACGATGTGTCAAATTTGAGGGAGCGATAACTTACATGAATCAGTTACCAACCAACAAGATCAACCATCGTAGAGTCGCCACACTGAGATAACCAACCGAGCCATACATGATCGACCCTTCAGCCTGCTACCAATCGAGAACGGACAAAAACAAGATGAAAGGTAATTGTTGACACTAAGAAAAGGTTGATTAGATTCTATGGATCAAGTCCAAAATATGTAATCGGCCCAATAAGAAGACGATCGGCTTTACAACGCATCGATTTGAAGTTGGGCCTTCTTATAATTTAGGCACGTGTTTAGGTTTCCTTTGTACTATTTTTAATTTTATCTTGTAATTAGCTCGTGTGGGCGTAGGTCTTTTAGCACTATAAACAAGCCCTTTTAGGGCATGTAACCTCTCTCGACACTCAATAAACAAATCCTACTTTTTGTTTACTCAACCGGCTGGTAAAAGTTGTCTTGGCTCAATCTGATTCGTTTATTACAACTAGTAAGTTGGCACGTGCAACGCACGTTTCGCGGTATATCATAGAAGATAACCATGAGTTCATTCGCATTGACAAAGCACGTTCATAATTTTTATTAAAAATATACATATTTACCTTCACTATTAAAATCTATAGTGATGAATAGCACTGACAACTCATTTTAAGTTAACAAATTCATATCCCCTCTACACTCAATAAACAAATCCTACTTTTTGTTTACTCAACCCGTTTGTAAAAGTTGTCTTGGCTTAATCTGATTCGTTTACTACAATGTATTGATTATGTTCAATCTATAGTTTGTTTTTACCATTTGCAACTGTCACCATCTCCGGTTATTTTGATCTAATACTTGTGGTTACCCCGTGAGTGTATAATGTTTTTTTCCTCACATTGACCGATCTAGAATATGTTGAATATTTTACTATCACTAGGTTTTATATCTTTATCTCGTTCTATCAGCTTATTTGATAGCCGGTAGATTTTGATACTGGTAATCATTCCAACGCAAAGATAAGTATCATACTCCCTCCTTTCCATTCTATAAAGCGTATTTTGACTTGAAAAATATCTTCGAGTACAGACTTTGACCGCTAGTTTCTCTTATTGTATATTGTTGATTATAGTATATTATATTATATTTATTATACTATACTATATTATATTATACTATATTATATTATACTATATTATACTATTTATACTATATTCAAATTAATTTGAAATGCAAACATGTTGATATAACTTTTATCTACTAAAGCTTCATATAATTTAACTAATTGTTGGTCAAAATTGATAATGTTTGACTTTTTTGAAGTCAAAATACGCTTTATAGAATGGAAAAGAGGGAGTATATATATAGACTAGCCGATATTTATCTAATCTAGGACTAAGCCGGTTATGAAATTTTACAGTTTCCATGTCATTTGCAGGTTAAATTGCTTGACACGCCTAGAACTCGATCGACGTGTGTGGTGCGGTCTACATCAACTTTTCGCATCAACACACTTTTTGGCATGCCTGACAGGACCCCAATGTCTTTATCTACAACAGTACATAGGAACAAAAAAAAAATACAAGTCCACTGAACAAGGACACGAGTTTGTTGGAGACATTGCATGTCCGTCACAGACTAACGATGGAAGCAAAGCTTACAAAGCAAAACGAGAAGAATCATAAACAATACCTTGCAAGCTTTTCAAAAACCCAACATGGTGTTAGGCATGTGGAAGTCAATCATCCACCACATAATTTGATGCCTAACCCTGTGTCGGAAGTAGAGGATACTACGACCAATTATAACGTCGTTTACTCAAGAATGTCTGAAGAAATACACAACTCTATGTACCACTCCATGATTGATCAATCATCGACTTTGTCTTAGATCTTGAAAGATAGCGCTAAGGGCGCGTTCAAGGAAGCTTCTATATAACGAGATTTTGACAGAGATGGCCCATGCTTAGGTTGATGGTATCTATAGGTGAAACAGGTCAAACCCCAAGATAATGCCACTCCCGAAGAAGTACCCTCATGTTTATCATCACTCCAGCCCTTGTTGGAACTACTCAGTGCAAGCAGAGTTGTCATCATTGGCTTTTCCTTCGATAGTTTATCCACCTCGTACGATATGACTCGAGAAAGTAACCCGTTGAAATTGACGACAATCGAGGCTCACATTTTTTTACGTCTTCCATGAAAGATCCATCAAACAAGATTGTAGAGATTGTCTCAAACACCATGAAAGATTTTGAATTTTAATCGAAAACAGCGATGTGCTCCAAGAAGCCTACCCTCTAGGATTTGACACCATGCCATATCCCCTTAACTACAAAATTCCGAATTTCCACAAGTTCAAGGGGGTAATTCAACCACCATGATGGAGCATGTAGGACGCTTCTTAGCGCAAGCAGGTGAGGCTGCAAATAATCACATCTTAAGATGCAGGTTGTTCCCATTGACACTCTTAGGATAGGCTTTTGCATGGTTCACTTCTCTCCCTCTGAATTTGATTGGTTGTTGGGACCAGTTGGAAAGGAAATCCCACGAATACTTTTATGCAGGTGAGACTGTTGAGGCTTTCAGATTAAATCACCGTTAGGGAAAAATATGGAGAACCAACCAATGTTTACTATGTGTGAACATGTGGTGGTCTATTCATTTTTGTTACAAGTATTTGACAATGGTTTTGGTATCTCTTGTTGGAATTTTGATTGAGAAATTGATTTAAATGAGTTTTTAAATTTGTTCGTACTATCTTGGATTCATTGGACTGGGCTTGGAGCTTAGTGGATCGAGTCTACAGCCTTTTGTTTGTGCAAGTTTTGATATGTTTGCTTCCATTTGGTTTGTTTTGATACGAGTGATGGCGTGCTCACCGCTCAACCACTGCGGATCACACCCCGGTCAGATTTTCTTTGATATGAGTTTTGGCACTATGGGGATTTTCACAGACATTTTTGGATAAATTTTCATCCACCTTGTTTGAGCATGTTTTTCAGGGTTTAGGAGAGCCAATCTTCATGCTAGGACCTTGGGTACCATCATGGATTATATTGATCATCTTTCTCCCATGAGCATGATCATAGGTTGGGTTTTTATTAGCCACTCACCAAGTGTGGGTTTAGGGCAAAATGCTCCACATCCAGTGCAGGAACGTGCTCCTACTAGAGGAGTTGACCTAGTTCAGGTAGAGTCCGCTCGTTTTGGTCGCGTGACTCGGTATTAGGTTCCAAATACAGCTCTTTTGTTTCCCAATGCTAAGCCACGTTTCTTTACTCGTTGACTCAGGCACGTTGGGCTAGGAAGGGGGACTTGTGAATCATCGATTTCGGTTGTTGTTGTCACATGATCAGAAACTCTCGTTAGTTCTCCTCCCTAGTCTGTGAGCCCCAGGGTGAGAAAATCACTTTTGAGGATGCTTCGAGATGCTTCTTCAGGCCGTGTGCTCGCCCAAGGCTTTATACAGGTTAGTGATCAGGTTGTCCTTAAGGATGTGGCCCTTGTCAGCAACCTTCGCTATAACTTTCTTTCGGTTTCTCAGCTGACCAACGAGGGTTTTGAGATTCGCTTTAAACAGAATGAAAGTTGCATTCTTGAATCTTCTGTGAGTTTTGTTTGCGGGATTCACAGATTTGGGAGAGTTTTTGTGTTGATTTTCGATCTTCAGTTGTCTCTTCTCATTACTTGATTGCTTCAGAATCCAATGACATCTCCTTCTGGGATAAGAGATTGGGTCACATTAGTTTTGATCACTTAACCAGAATTATCAGCCAGGATCTAATTCGTGATTTTCCCAAACTCAAGATAGTCAATGACACAGTTTGTGCTCTTTGCCGGCATGGGAAAAATGGTTGCCGCTGCTCACCCACTAGTCACCAAAGTAATGACTGATGCACCGGGGCAATTGCTCCATATGGACACTGTTGATCCTTCCCGAGTGCAGCCCGTGTGGCAAGTGGTATGTGCTGGTTGTGGTCGATGATTTTTCGCGGTACTCTTGGGTTTGCTTCATGGTGGCCAAGGACGAAACATTTGGTCATTTTCGATCCTTGATCCGCATATTGTCAATTGAGTTCCCAAGAGCGCTTCGTGCAATCCATTAAGACAACGATACAGAATTTAAGAATGCACATTTCGAAAGTTTTTGTTCTGATTCTAGTGTTGAGCATCAATTCTCTTCTCTGCACGTCACCCAACAAAATGGCGTTGTGGAAAGAATCGCACTTTGATAGATATAGCTAGAACTATGCTTGATGAATATTCTACTACTGGGTATTTTTGGGCTGAGCTTGTTTTTACAGCTTGTTATGTTTCAAACAAGGTGTTTTTGAGATTCAAGTTGCATCGCACATCCTACGAGCTTCGATATGGGCGCAAGCCTAGTGTTTCACATTTTAGAGTGTTTGCATGTAAGTGCTTTATTATGAAGTTCGAAAATTTGGACAAATTTGAAACTCGATCTTCATATGACATTTTCCTTAGTTATATAGCATCTGCAGTTAGTTACCGCGTCTGGGATAGTACGAGGCGTAGGGTAGTACGTACTTGTGAGGTTACCTTTAGTGAGGCTATTACAGGGGCAAGGCCAGATATCTTAGGATCTGAGTTGACATTTCAGCCTTGGAGATGACGGTTCTACGGAGCCTGACCTTGACTTGTCTCCACCAGTGGCGCCTCCTACTCCCAGTGTTGTTTCTCAGGATCACCATGTAAGAGCAAGCTCCCGAGGGGCTTATTTGATTTTGGTAATTGATGGCAACTGGGCTGTAGAGCTGGATCATGACAAGATTAAGGACATTTGTTTCCTAATTCTTTTGATTTCTTGCGTGTGTGTAGCCTAGGGCCATCATGCCTGTCGATCGTCGAATCTCTGGCTGCAGGGTCCCACAGAGCATATCTCTGGTCTCTTATCCTCATTCGTCTTCGAGAGAGTTCGGGATAGGCCTAGGGGATTCCAAGGGGTAGCCAGTTGTCTGAGGTTTCGTAGCCACTAAGCCATCCAAAAACTGAAATCCTTTGTGGGCGCGAAACTTCCCGCCTAAGCCTACGAACCTTCCTGTCCGTTGAGCTTAAGTTTGGCGCCAAATAGTTCTAAATCTTCAAAAATATCTTTGTTCGGGCAATGCTACAGAAATAGAGGGTTTTGTGGGCTGCTGGCCGAGACGGGGCAATCCATGGCAGATCTGTGGTATTTCGTATTTTTGAAAGACTTCCCGTACTCAGATTAAAAATATCAAAACATGAAAATTGTAGAGAATTCCGAGACGAATCTTTTTCGTGTTGACAAGTGTTTCATTTGAGCAACATAAAAATCAAATAAATTCAGGAAGCTTTCAGTTGGCAGTAGGCTGCCTGTGTGCCTAGGGAGGCCGGACTGTCCGGCCCAAGGCATGCCGTCTGAATCGCTGTTGAAGTGATGCCTTTGGCTGGACTGTCCGGCCCAAGTTGTGTCCTCCCTAGCTTGCAAGTTCCATTTTCTAGTAAGCGCCTGACTTCGGCCGGACTGTCCGGACCGTTTTGTCCGGACTGTCCAGACCTTGTTGTGTCCTTGCTGTCTTGGGTTTTATCTTTTACAGAGAGCGCTTGCCTTCGTATGGACTGTCCGGGAGTTGTCCAGGGTGTTGTCCGTCCTAGGGCTTGAATCTGGATTTGAGATATATTTCTTAGGGTTTCGAAGTGGGGAGTATATGAGGGCTTTCCTGGTCAAGAGAGGGTGTGAGAGCCTCATTTAGCAACCACCCCTTGCCCTAGATACCAAAGAGAGCTCCTCCCATGGTTCCCACCTTCATCTACGGTTCCATGTGCTTGAGAGATTGAGTGAGAGAGATTGAGGGAGAAGGAGTGAGGAAGAAGAAGAGAGCACCTCCTAGTGTCCTCCTCGACGCCCCCAAGGTCCATGCCCTCTCCCATGTTTGTCTTGCCATCATCCATGGTGGGATGAGGGTTGAGTGAGTTGTAGTGTCTCCGGTCTTGTGCTCTTGGGATTCTTGGCACCAGGATACGTCGTCACCGCCAAGCTCCATCAAGCATACCACAAGCAAACCCTTCTCCGTGAAGGTCACCGTACTTTCTACGGTGCTTCCTCTCCGTCCGTCGGGGTGTGCAAAGCCCGCCATCACGTTGGCGGCCACCTTGCTTCCCAAGGTGCTCTTCTCCATTGCGTCGGAGATGTGCTAAATCCTCGGTGTGCTCGAGGTCGGCTTCGCTTGTGAAGTCGGTATTTCGGGGTCCTTCATGTATGGAGGTTGCCGATTCGTGTGAAGGTTTGGAGCTCGCCTACCATGTGTTGGTGAAGAGTTACCACCGAGTGGATTGAGGGCTAGGGACGATAGAGTCCCGGCTTCCTTGACCGGAAGCTTTCTCAACGTGAGTAGTTGCTTGCACCGAACAAGGTAAAAAGATTTGTTTGCACTTCTCTGTCTCATTTACTTACCGCATCTTGATATCCACTGCCTGCGAGTGCCTTCGTGCCTCCTACACTTGTGCTTTAATTGCTTCCGACTACTAGACTTGTATAGAAATTCACGCGCTAGATGTGTGCCCTAACTTGCCTAAGTGACTAAGTGCAACAAAAGGAAAAATTAAAATAGTCCGATTCACCCCATCTCGGCCTTAGGTTCTTTCAATTGGTATCAGAGCCAGGTTCTCTAGTTTTTTGACCGCATTAGAGATGACCGAAGGGGATAGTGTAGCTGCCAACAGGATCCCAACCTTCAATGGTTTGCACTTTGATTTCTGGAAGAAGCGCATAAAAATCTATCTTATTTCTATTGACGCAGACATTTGGGATGTTGTTGAGAATGGCATCACCATCACACGTGATGAGAATGCACCACTCACACCAACACAGAAGACACTGATGCCTAATGATGTTAAGGCCATGAATGCTATATTCACGGAATTTAGTAGGGATGTGTTCGAGAGGGTTAGCAACCTCACTTCTGCCAAGCCTATTTGGGATTCTCTTGTTGAGATCCATGAGGGCACTACTACTGTCAAGGAGGGTAGATTAGTGGTGGTTAAGGAGTAATTAATAAATTTAAGATGCTTTTTAGTGAAAATGCAAATGCTATGTATACTCGTCTTAACCCTATAATCCATGAGCTCAAGGGCTCGGACTCTCTATGCCTGATATTGATGTGTGTAGGAAGATGATGAGAATTCTTCTAAGACAGGAGTACAAGGACATCATCACTGTTCTTTTCAACAGCAATGAACTTGAGACGATGACTCCCGATGCTTTCTTGTGTAAACTCCGTGCTTATAAGATGCTCATCATCGAGACCCTAGCCACTCCATCAACTGAGAAGATCAAGATAATTGCTCTGAATGCTACTGGACACAAGCCAAGCAACTCCAAGCCTGCCTCCTCCAAGGATCAAGAAGGATCAAATTTCTTCCCACCTGAGGCGCTTGAGGAGATGATGGGTCTGTTCGGGAAGCGCTTCGACCTCAAGAGACGAACCAAGAACCCCACACTCTAGCTATCGATGCTATGAGTGTCATGAGAAGGGTCACATTGTCTCCATGTGCCCTCACAAGGACAAGATCAAGTGCAAGGAGAAGAGCAAGCAAGGCAGTGGTGATGACAAGCCCAAACACAAGGATGGGAAGTACAAGAACTGGAAGAAGACCGAGTTCAAGGCCACCTCCAAGAATGGAAAGAAGCTGATGTTCGTTGGAACTTGGGTCTCCGATGACAGTTCCAGTAACTCAGCCACTTCTGAGGAGAATGAGGAGCCAAGTGGTAAAGAACTTGCCACCATGGCAATTGCAGAGATGACTCCTCCACCTCCAGCTTTCACCACAAAATTCTTAGTGGCCGTCCCAGAACCACAAGAGCAAGTGTGGTATTTTGATGGAGAAGAGTCTACTTCCACTACTTCCTCTACACCAAAAGCTTCATCACCATCTACTTCAGCCTCCAAGTGCTTGATGGCTCGACCATCTACTGAGATATCTTCTGATTCTGACTCTGAAACTCTCTCTGAGTGGGATGAAGAGACTACTAGAGAGAATGTGGCTAAGTTGTTTGATGTTCTCCAAAAGGAGCATTTGAGATCCATTGCTCTCCAGGATTCTCTGAATGCCCACACTGCTAAACATGATTCCTTGAGACTGAATTTGATCTTTTAAATGGAGAGAAACTTATCTTAGCTAGGAGAGTAGACTTGCTTGATGTGGAAAATAAAGGCATGAATGAATCTGTAGATGGTTTGCTTGCTACTATTCTTGAGCTTAGGGCAGAAAACAAATTGCTTACTGAAAAGAATGTTTCCATTGATGCTTTGCCAATTGCTCATGGATTTGATTGCTTCACTTGGTTTGATTGTGCCTCCTGTGACTGCACCATTTACTTCATCTGTCACACCTACTATCACCATGATACCTGCTAGTCCAAATGTTTCTTATGAATGTGCATTGATTGGCTCTAGTGCTAGTGCTATTGTTCATTTGGTTGATTCTTACTCTAAGTGTACCATGATTGCTTCTAGTTCTAGTGGTTCCACTAGTGTAGAGTGCACTCCTAACTCATGCAAATTTGCACTAGCAGTTAAGAAACTAGCCATTGAGAGTGACGAACTTGCCATAGAAAATGTTAGTCTCAAGGTCAAATTTGAGAAATTTGATAAGGGTCTTGACAAGTGTTATGAGGGGAGTCGTGTCCTTAACCAGATACCTGAGGAACAAAGGAATCCGGCCCTGAAGGGCGGCTTGGGATTCACCCCCTAAGAAGTTTAAGAGAAAGAAAAAGAAAGATCCTCAAGTGTCTAACAAAGGGCAAAACTCCCTTCATAACAAGCCCAAGGAAAACACCAACAATGCTAATAATTCTGGGCTTAAAAATATGAACATTAGGAACAATCACCATAGGAAGTACAATGGGCACAACACATGACAAGGACCTCCTAGGCACTATAATTCCACTACATGGCAACCTAGGAACTAATATACTTGGCAATATGCTCCTAAGTACAACAATTGAAATGGTTTTCCTCCCATGCCATACAACAATTGGCAAACGCCACCTCCACCTAGCTTATGGAATGGTCCTCCTAAGCAAAACTTTGCTAGGCAAGCTCCACCTTGGAACCAAGCTAGGAACACTCCCAAGCACACTAAACCCAAACTTCCAAGAGCTCATTCTGAGTTGTATGACCACTACTTGCTTAGGATGAATGATAAGGGTTGTCGGTGTTCTAAACCAGATAGATTTGTCTCGGGTGAGATTCGTAGTTCGATCAGGGGGAATTTTTGCCGCTAGATCGCTCAAACTCGCACTCACAGGGAGACAGCGGATTTACCCAGGTTTGGACCCCCATGCGGGAAACAGTCCTACTCCTGCTTAGATGGTATTTGCTCATATCCGGAACGCTCTGGCTCGAGAGTTCTTACAGTGATGTGCGTATGAATTGTTTTGGATCCGCCACCTCTCTCTGCCTCTGCTCCCTTTTATACTGGAAGGGGCGGACAGCTGGTCAGAGAGAGAGAGAGAGCGAGAGAGAGTGGCGGGGACATTCCATTGGCCAGGCCCTGGTCACCGCGCCGCCCACTTGCTCTTGCCGACGTCCGCCTCTTAAATGGCTTCCTCCGGTCACTGGGCTTGACGGGATGTGGGAGGCGCTTGACACAGGCGCCTCTTTGCTTCTGCCACCGCACAGTGATGGAATGACCCTTACAGTGCATCGGACAGGCCACAGTGCAGGTAATCATCTCTCTTGGTCTTGCACGCCTGAATCCTGGCATTTATTGCCACGGATACGTTGAACGTTGGGGAGGCTAAGCCTCCTCCTTTCACGCAGGAACCTGCCAAGTGGGACCGACGTCCACCTGCTCGGCAGAGCTGCCACGCGTCCTGCTCGGGCCCGGCGTGGGGTCTGATCGCCCGCTCTACGCCGAGCTGCCACGCGTCCTGCTCGGGCCCGGCGTCAGGTCTGATCGCCCGCGCTACGCCGAGCGGCCACGTGTCCTGCTCGAGCTCGGCGTGGGGGTCTGATCGCCCGCTCTACGCCGAGCTGCCACACGTCCCGCTTTGCCCTTGGCGTGTATACCCCGGTACGTCGTGTACCGACAAGGGTACGGTGATTGCTAGATATACTGGCTTGAGAGCTGAGAATGAGCATAAGGCATATGTTTGGGTGTCTAAGTCTTTGATTGGTCGATTTGCTCCTGTTGCTTCTTGTTTGAAGGCTAACCCTCGGAGACCTCCTGTATGGGTCCCTAAGTCACAAAAGTGATTGCTTCTTAATGCAGGTGAACTACCGGAGTGGAGGGTGCCATTGGATCGTTGACAGTGGGTGTACCCAACACATGACCGGCAACCCCCGGTTGTTCACCTCAATGGGGGAGGATGGATCAAATCCCCCAAGGTCACTTTAGGAGATGGAAGCAAGGGTAAGGTAATTGGAGCCGAAAATGTAGCAATCTCTATGGATCTCTTAATTGACAATGTGCTACTGGTAAACACTCTGAACTACAATCTACTTTCCATTGCTCAAATTTATGATTTAGGTTTCCATTGTAACATCTCATCTGAGGGTTTGTTGGTTCTGGATCAAAATGAAAAAACAGTGTTTAAAGGCTTTCGTTTTGAAAACTTGTTTCTTGTGAATTTCAATGAGCCTGCCGCATCTATCTCGGTTTGCCTCTCCTACAAAGTCTCACTTGGTTGGCTTTGGCATAGACGCCTTGGGCATGTCGGCACGAGAAACTTTATGAAACTTTTCAAAAA
This sequence comes from Raddia distichophylla, assembly GCA_005191435.1. Taxonomy (NCBI): domain Eukaryota; kingdom Viridiplantae; phylum Streptophyta; class Magnoliopsida; order Poales; family Poaceae; genus Raddia; species Raddia distichophylla. Next base: position 1,274,791 of record SPJY01003267.1, read on the forward strand.
CTAGTTGGTTCTTGGGGTGAAAGATGTGGCATTCGAGAAGGATAAGCTTTGCTTGACATGTCAAGCCGGCAAACAAGTGGCAAGTGCTCATCCTGCCAAGAATGTCATGTCTACATCCCAACCACTTGAGCTCTTGCACATTGACCTTTTTGGGTCAACAAAATATGTGAGTATTGGGGGTAATCTCTACTGCTTGGTCATAGTTGATGACTACTCTCGATACACTTGGGTAATCTTTATTTCAAACAAAACCCCAACTGGGGATGTTTTCAAGAAATTTGTAAAGAAAACTCAAAACAAATTTGACTGTACACTTAAGAAGGTGGGAAGTGACAATGGAACCGAGTTTACTAATACTTCCGTTGAGCTGTTTTGTGATGAGCTAGGTATTGACCATCAGTTCTCAGCACTTACACTCCTGAGCAAAATGGAGTGGTTGAGAGAAAGAACAGGACACTCATCGAGATGTCAAGAACAATGCTCAATTAGTTTGGAACTTCTGAGGTCTTCTGGGCTGAGGCAACCGACACAGCCTGCCACTGCGTTAATAGGCCTATGAGCTGCTTGTGGGAAGACGACCCAATGTCTCCTACTTTAGAGTCTTTGGATGCAAGACCTACATCAAGAAGAAGAAGGAGCATTTGAGCAAGTTTCAGAGCAGAGTGGACACTGGGATCTTCTTGGAGTACTCAGCCAGATGGTCGTCTTTTAGGGTGTTCAATGAAACAAGTGGTCAGATTGAAGAATCATGTGATGTAAAGTTTGATAAGTCAAACGACAGTTAAGGGCATCATGAGAACTTGGATGATGTTGGTGGAGAGCAGTTGGTATGGGCAGCTGAGCGGATAAAAGCTGAGGATATGAGGCCAATTGAAGCTCCAAAAAAGATTGAGACAGTTGCACCACCTCTCACTCCTGAGCCAGTGGTAGACTCAGGGGGGAGCTGTGCCTCAAGATAGCTCAAGCTTGGAGTTAGCGTCAGAGAAAGAGATAGCTTGTGAGCAGGATGGAGAGACAGTAGAGCAGATAGTTGGACAATCTTTTCAGTTGATCAGGACCCATCATTCCATTGCTCGAGATCACCCAGCTGAGCAAGTGATTGGGGATTTGACTCAAGGTGTGCAAACAAGATCAAGGACGGCTAACTTCTGTGAGCATCATGCTTTTGTGTCTGAATTGGAACCAAAGAAGGTGGAAGAGGTATTGGCTGACCCTGACTGGATCAATGCTATGCATGAGAAGCTAAACAACTTTGAGAAAAACAAAGTTTGGATACTTGTGTAGCGACCCAAGGATTGCAATGTGATTGGCACCAAGTGGGTATTTAAGAACAAAACAGATGAATTTGGATTGGTTGTCAGAAAAAGGTTAAATTTGTGGCTCAGGGTTTCACTGAGGTCGAGGGTGTGGATTGTGGAGACACTTATGCTCCTGTGGCCAGACATGATGCAATTAGGCTGCTTATGGCATTCTTCACTTGTCACAACCACTTTGAAGCAAATTGATGTCAAGAGTGCCTTCTTAATGGCTATATTGAGGAGCTGATCTATGTTGAACAACCTCCTGGATTTGAAGACCCAAAGCACCTCGATCATGTGTACAAGCTCCCAGGGTTTGGTATGAGAGACCCAGAGACTTCCTCATCTCCAAGGGATTCACTGTTGGGAGAGTGGATTCTACACTCTTCACCAAGGTGGATGATGAACATTTGTTCTTGTGCCAAGTCTATGTTGACGACATCATCTTTGGAAGCTCAAGTGATAAGATGGTACAATACTTCAGTGAGATGATAGCTGCAGAGTCCGAGATGTCGATAATGGGTGAGCTGAACTTCTTCTTGGGTTTCCAAATCAAACAACTCAAAACTAGGACATTCATAAGTTAAGAGAAGTACACTCTGAACCTTCTCAAGCGCTTCGACATTTGACGGATGCAAACCACTCCGGACACCAATGGATACAAGCGGCCAACTCGACCTCGACATAGAAGGTAATCCTATTGATCCCAAGCTATACCGTTCTATGATTGGTGTATTGCTTTATTTGATAGCATTTAGACCGAATATCATGTTTAGTGTATGCATGTGCGCTAGGTACTAAGAATTTTCTAAAGAAATACATTTGAAAGCTGTCAAAAGGATTTTCAGATATCTAAAATTCACTCCTAGTATAGGTCTCTGGTTCCCTAAGGGTGTACGATTTGAGATCCTTGGCCATTCTGACTCATATTATGCCAGGTGCAAAATTGATCGCACGAGCACTTCTGGGGCCTGTCACCTTCTCGGTAGATGTCTTGTGTCGTGGGCTTCAAAGAAACAGAACTCAGTGGCGCTATCTACTGTGAGGCTGTGTACATAGCAGCAGGGAGTAGCTGTGCTCAAATCCTGTTCTTGACAGGGCGGCTCCTAAATGCCGCTATGGGCTAGTACTGTATGGACGGTAGGCTAAGCCCACATCCGTGCCAGATCAATCCTAGATCGGCACGGATGAGGTTAATTAGGCCAGCTGATTCCTTTCTATTCTATCTCTTAGTTAATTTCCATATTTAACTTTCCTAAACTAATATTTCATTGTAAAGCATTTAGCCCAACTATAAATAGACTATGATTAGAGGAATACATGGATCGAATTACCATGGTTATCCCTTTTCTTTTGCCTCTTCTGAGCAGCAATTCGATCGGCGATCTGGAGTGGCAAGGGCCTCCTGGTCTACGATCGCTCCAGCAGCTAGCAAATCCAATTTCCTAGCCGTAACAGGACACGTCACCAAACTACTAAAAATCCCGCTTACCGTACTTTATAATATATAACAGAAGAAGTGATACCATCAGGCAGACACTAGAGGATCATTTCTCTCTTCATTGTTTATAGAAGGTCCAACTAGAAATCTTTTTTATTTGTTTATACAAGGTCCAACTGGAAATATCTGAAGCTTGCCGACAAACTAGTAGTATATATGCTACTACACAAATCTCAGAGACACGCTGAAACATCTTAAGCCTGGAACAAAATGTGGTAAAGTGTACTGGGACGCATTGGCTTCCGACCAAACATGTGTGTACATTAAAACGTTCCACTAGATTTGTGAAAATCAATTAATCTAGGTTTCTCAACTCATATAAATGTTAGTGGAACACGTGCGATGTGGCATTGACGATTGTTTCGGCTATGATCTTGTATGTCCTCTCTGATGGATGGACTGCATCGAAGAAGACGTATTCGTCGGCATTGTCGCATGTCAAGGCATTGTCCAAGCTGCATATCACTCCGGTCTCCACATATCCTGAGCCGCAGCAACCTCGCTCTGAATTCTTAAAGCCTGATCGTCATAGAGGAAAGGCAAGTCAGCATATTTGGTTTGCAATGGGGAACTGGCAGTAACTCTTAGTACAGAGAATAACTTAATAATTCCCAGCTAATTAGGTGCCTACCACGCCGTTAAGATTGCATTTTGTGACATGTGAATATCGATCCAAACAGACATATATAGTTGCTACTATCTAAGTACTATATAACGCGCGCACACTACTAAAAAAGTAGACTATTATATAGGCATATCATACCGGTGATCGCAACCGGTACAGGTACTGACAGTGGCATTAGTACCGGTTCATAACACCAGTAGCGATTCTGACTTTCAGTATCATTTGAAGACGACAGAAAAGATAAATTTCACATGTGGATATAGGACAGCTGGCACGCGGACTCAGTAGTAAGCACCTATCTATCTCGCGTGGAAAAGAAAAGACTAATATATACAGTGCATATATATTGGTAAAAGTAAATAATTACGTGTGTAGTGCACAAGTACTGCACATATGACATACCATATTCCCATGGCCTGTGAATGATGGCGGAGAGGAGGGTGTACTGATCGAGATACACCAGCTGCGCGGCGGGGAGCTCCCAGCGCAGGTTGCGGAGGAGCGCGCTGAGCCTCCGGTTGAAGCTGCGCGCCAGCATGTTGTACAGCTCGTTGCAGCCCCCCGGGCTGGCCGGGTTGATGGTCCTCTCCAGCGGCAGGCAGCCCAGCGGCGGCAGGCCGGTGAGCCAGATCCGGCGCGCGCCCAGCCGGTGCAGCGCGCGCACGGCCGCCGCGGCGGCGCCGGCGAGATACGCCACGTACTCCGGCGGGCTGAACCTGTAGCCCCTCGCGGGGAACACCAGGTAGTTCTGCAGGAAGTCGCTGGTGCCGATGCTCACCATGTACAGCGCGTGGGTGACGATGTGCCTCGCGGCCGCCTCGCCTCTCGCCCGCCGCAGCCTCCCCTTGTACTCGCGGAAGTGCTCTATCTGCTGGCTCAGGGTCATTGCTGACTGCAAGTGAGAGCATGCCACATAAATAATAGAGTAGAGTTTTTGGGTGGGCATGCAAAGTGGGTACGTAGATTTTACTGACTAGGATTTGCGCGGTCATGTTGTCGAGGCCGGCGCCCGCGGAGGCGAAGCTGACGCCGGCGGCGAGGCGTTGGATGGTGTGGGCGGGGTCGAGGTACGGCGGCACGGAGGGCGGCAGGCCCAGGGCCTCGGAGACGAAGTCGGCGAGGAGGCGGCCGTTGGAGAACCGGCCGGTGGCGACGCCGCCGGCGTAGTCCCGCCCGTACGGCGGGTAGTTGCCCCTCGCCACCGTCTGGATGAAGTTGTTGTTGCCCGTGTCCGCCGTCGAGTCGCCGAACACCATCACCGCCGGGACCACCGCCCTGCCGCCGCATGCCAAGCTCAAGCTGTGCGCCACCAGCAAGACCATGGCCACGCACATGACCATGCCGCATTGCACCTGCAGGGACATACCACCTGATCGATTGGTTCCAGGGAGCATACGCGTATATTATCTGAGGCGCCGGCGCTTCGATCATGCAATGCAGAGAGCAGATTAATTTATAGAGGTGTTCTTGCACCTTGCACCATAATTAGTTCGGCTTCTTCCATGCATCGGAAACTGTGAGCCGAGCTTGTTGTTCATCCATCTCCGAGGCGGGTACGTACGTATAAGCTTCCTGCAGCTGCCATTTTTTGGTGCATTTATTTGATCCAACTTTTGGGTGTGCCTGCGAAACATCGCTGCATGTATCCTTCCTTCGTTTTAGTTATCGATTCCTAGCCGCGCCTACATAGTACATACCCGTATCAACGATACGGTACCGTTGTAATTAAATGCCTGGCACATCATCTAACTCGGCAAGCCAACAACTAGCTGTGTTTCTGGTTGGTCTCTTCGTCTCTTGCGTTTAGTAAACTGGTCTAGCCGGTCGGTCTAATTTAAATATCTTACTACTACGAAGGACATATGGTGTTAAAGTTGGTGATTACGTGAACCACAGAGGAGCGTCGTGGATCGGACAGTTATCCTAGCTCGACTATAAAATAGGGACTAAAGTAACGACTAAAGTAGCGGCGTACGCACACATAAGGTTGCGATCGACATGTGACCGTAATTAGAGTGGTCGCTACGCTCAATTGACGGGAATGAGTGCCCATAATTGTAGCTTGTAAACATAGGCTGAGAGCTAAAATGTGTTACTAGACCGATAAAAATAATAGCACTTTCAGATATATAATAATCCAGAGATATAACATGCAACAGATATACTCGTGAGTACAGAGACAAGGCATACGTACGGTGCATCCTGCACACTGGACTAGATGCGCGTGGCACTGGTGTTAACGTTGCTGCTGCCGGTGTTGTCGATGTTGATCGGGTTGGTGCTGTTGTCGTTGGTGATACGTGTCGGTGAAGTCATCGTCGCAGATCAGGTCGGAGCTGCATGCGGCGAAGGTGAGCAGTCACACAGATGCACTTCCCAAAAACCTTACTCACCCTCTCCTCATGCAGAAGCGCTAGGACAGTGCGGTTTCGGTGACCAACTCTCCCGTTCGATGTTGCATGCCAGCGCACGGGACAGATAAGCCTGGTCGCTACGGCCTAGCAGAAGTGGCAAAACCTAGGGTTTGTATCTCGTACAACTCCTGGCGGCGGCACGTTCTCACAACTCAAAACCAATCCGCAAAACCTAGACCTGGAGAGGCAAATGATAAAGGAGGCCCCACTTGCCCAAGCACGAGGGCTTGGTTTCGGCGGACCATTCACGCAGGTGCTATGCGCCCACCCGAGCCCGGCGAGGCGAGCGCGCGTGTGGTTCTCTATTTTTCTCTCCCATCACATTTTATAGTGGGAAGGAGGAAGCTCTACTATTTAACCATGTCCTCCACTCCCCCACTAGCAATATGGTACTAAAGAAATATCATATGCTTCATGCCAATATGCTTCATGCCATATATGGGCCTTTGAGATTTTCTAGTAATTATTTGTCTATTAAATGGGACAAAGCCCAATAATTTCAACATAAACATCGTGCCTCCGCTATATATCTATGTCCTATGTTTCTAACAACTAGGATCATTTATAGGCACACCTGTCTTCGATGATGTTGCTATCAACACTAGATAATTCCGTCTCGCTGGGAAGAGATATATAGGAGCCACTTATTTGGTAGGTTAGGGTCACGGAGTGATCCATAACTTGAAATTATTTGAATGATTTTTGTTGAAATTAAACTTTGAAAACTTCGTGAAGATGAAACTGGTAACCGAAGCAAAATTTTGGTTTTTATCTTGACTTAAGGAACTAACCTCAAGAAATCAAAATATGAAAAAAGATAGTCAAATAATTCAAACAAAATAATTGTCAAGAACGGGGAAGCACGAGCACTACTGCGGATCGCCCTAGGCCAAGCGGCTCGTAAGGCCTGTGCAAGCGGTTTTAGAACCGCTTGCAGGCAACCGCGACTGATGCCCGAGGGGCATCACAAGCGGCTCCCAGAGCCGTTAGTGATGCCCCTCTGGAAGCGGTTCGCGGGGCTCTGCGCGGCGGTGTTGACGCGGAAAAGTGTTTTTCCGGCACCAACTACAGCCAAACTCAGGGGATCGGGCTTTCCGAGGACGTGCTAGCCGATTTGACCTTTTGCAATCAGCAAGGTTTCAGATAGACAAGATACCGGCGAAGCAATGACGATTTACCGATAGCTTGGGAAATAAACTGATGATCGGCTTAACGATGAGACGTCGAGCCGATAGAGCAGACAAGCCGCCGGCGAAGCGATGAGCGCTTTACCGATAACTTGAAAGATAATCCGATGATCGGCTTAACGATGAGACGTCGAGCCGATGGAACGGGATGGAACCTAACACCTCCGGCGGACGGCGATGCGCAGCAATGCCGCCGAGATAGTATTCCGGGCGAAACATAACTCCTCCTGGCAGACGGCGATGCGCAACAATGCCACCAAGAGATAGTATTCCGATGCCGACGGCGAGGAGATCGGACTGAACCGAGACAGTCCCTACCGAGGGAGTTGACAGCGAGAAGATCGATCTTAGTCGAGACAGTAGACGCCGGCATTTGTACTTAGAAAACCGATACGAGCGGATCGATCGGATTCATAGCACAAGGGTAACAGGTAGACGAAATAGTAGATGTATTATTGATTGATTGATAGGTAGATCCTTTACACGCTGCACGGCAGCTCTTATTTAAGGGAGCACCCTAGCACCCAAAGGATTGAGAAGCTCATCGAGA
>SPJY01003267.1:1282894-1365456 GCA_005191435.1 Raddia distichophylla
CGTAACGGCCTAGGATTCCTGTTTGAGTCCTACTCGAACAAGAGTTCTGGACGACTACGTGAAGACCCGGATGTTGGTTTCCCGGATTGGAATAGAAGTCGTGATCCCCAAGAATTGGAGTATACCTTATTTACCTCGGGATGTCTTTGGCATGTACGAGTTCGTTACGTACTCGTGGTTAGCCCGGCCCGATTATCCCCCGGTAGGTCGGTTGTTCAACACTATATAAACCGAGCCCCTACGGCGTGTAGAGGGCACGTCCAAGATCATCGGACGACACGAGATCATCGCATACTACTCTCTGTACACGTATCCTATGACCCTGGCCATTAGATTTCACATACTACTCGCCGAGACCTGCTGATCTCGCCGAGTTCCACCTGTAATCCTCTTTGATATAAAGAAAGGCTGGACGTAGGGCTATTATCTCTCCCGAGAGGCCTGAACCAGGATAAAAACCCCTGTCTCCTGTTCGTTGCTGTTCGTAGTTGTTTGGCGTGTCTCCTATCTCACTTCTAAAGAACCTTGGTTGACTTGGGTCAATATCCCAACCGTCGACAGTTGTCGTTGGTGATACGTGTCGGTGAAGTCATCGTCGTAGATCAGGTCGGGGCTGCGCACGGCGAAGGTGAGCAGTCACACAAATGCACTTCCCAAAAACCTTACTCACCCTCTCCTCGTGCAGAAACGCTAGGACAGTGCGGTTTCGGTGACCAACTCTCCCGTTCGATGTTGCATGCCAGCGCACGGGACAGATAAGCCTGGTCGCTACGGCCTAGCAGAAGTGGCAAAACCTAGGGTTTGTATCTCGTACAACTCCTAGCGGCGGCGACAATTTATACAGGAACAACTAGCAGAAGTGGCAAAACCTAGGGTTTGTATACAACTCCTGGTGGCGGTGACAATTTATACAGGAACAACGAGTGGGCCGAGGGGCCACGATTGAGATCGTATGATGATCAGTGCGCACGTTCTCACAACTCGAAACCAATCCGCAAAACCTAGACCTGGAGAGGCAAATGATAAAGAAGGCCCCACTTGCCCAAGCACGAGGGCTCGGTTTCAGGCGGACCATTCACGAAGGTGTTGTGCGCCCGCCCGAGCCCGGCGAGACGAGCGCGCGTGTGGTTCTCTATTTTTTTCTCCCATCACATTCTATAGTTGGAAGGAGCAAGCTCTACTATTTAACCATATCCTCTACTCCCCTACTAGCAATATGGTACTAAAGAAATATCATATGCTTCATGCCATATATGGGCCTTTGAGATTTTCTAGTAATTATTTGTCTATTAAATGGGACAAAGCCCAATAATTTCAACATAAACATCGTGCCTCCGCTATATATCTATGTCCTATGTTTCTAACAACTAGGATCATTTATAGGCACACCTGTCTTCGACGATGTCGCTATCAACACTAGATAACTCCGTCTCGCTGGGAAGAGATATATAGGAGCCACTTATTTGGTAGGTTAGGGTCATGGAGTGATCCATAACTTGAAATTATTTGAATGATTTTTGTTGAAATTAAACTTTGAAAACTTCGTGAAGATGAAACTGGTAACCGAAGCAAAATTTTGGTTTTTATCTTGACTTAAGGAACTAACTTCAAGAAATCAAAATATAAAAAAAATAGTCAAATAATTCAATCAAAATAATTGTCAAGAACGGGGAAGCACAAGAGAAAACCGAAAATTTCTATTCAGCGTACCGTGGGTTAGCACGACATTTTTTTTCTTATGAGCAGATAGATAACCAAAGGTTAGCACGGCAAGACATACGTCGACTTCACTACAAATCACACAGACATACCATGCTGGGAAAAAAATTAGACGTTGTTGCAGTATGTTAAACCAATATTGTTGATATCCATTTGTAGGATACTTCGGTGTTGTTATAAATATATGTGATGGTATATTACTTTGTTGAGACTTTGAAATATTTTGATAGAGCATTTGTCGAAACAGACGTGAAATTTGAAATAGTGTTCGGTGGTCACCGGACCATGTTCGACGGACTCGTGTCAGAGCAACTCTTTTAAACGATTAATTTTCGATGATCTTGATTCACTTGATTTTCGATGACAACTATGTTTCTGAGAAGCTAATTTTGCAGGAGAAGGTAAGTGTTTGGTTTGGACTAATCTCTGCGATGCAGATGCCGGTGGGTACGTGGTTGACGCCGTTCCACGAAGGCAAACTGGTGGTTCGGGCGTCCGGGGCGTGCAGGCGACTGGATTCGGTACCTAGCGGTCACAAGAGATGGCTTGACAAGAAGTTTTGCCGCAGCAAGGATCCGAGATAGCTAGAGGTTGCGCGTCAGTCACTTGGTGGTGAAGCTGGACTGGTGGGCCCAGGCGTGGGCTGGCAACCAGGATGTTGCGAGGATGGTGCAAGAATGATTCTGAAGGAATATGACACTAATATTCCTTGTCAGGAGTGAGTTAGAAGGTGTATGTGTTGTACACCGTTTATTCTCATATCAAGGGTGGAGGCAACCCCTAGGGTTTAGGGGGTCTCACCCTTAAGGCTATAAATAGAGTGGGAGGGGGGCACCTCCTCATCAATTGAGCTAGAAATTTCAAATTTGTGAGAATGGTGTGTGTGAGAGAGAGGGTGCCACCTACGAGTACTTGTGGTCGCGAGGGTGGCGTGTAATCTCCTAACTATCTATGCAATGAAATCAACAAAGTTTCTCTAAATTCATATCTTGTTCTTGCTAGTTCTTACTTTTTGATCTTGTTGCTTTGTTGGTTTTTGTTGCAACTAGTTTATTTGTCTCCTCTCCTTCTCCATGCTTCTAATACATGATACCATACCACAGCACGCTATTAACGACAGACACGTAGCGACTGACTACGGGTCGGTACGAATTAGCGACGGACTGCACGACAGGATTAACGGTATTAGGGTCGGATAGTCTGTCGGTAGTAATAGCTATTTGTAGCATCTGACTTGAAGTTGGTAAGTTAATTTTTTCCATCTATATGTCCGTCGGGACTGCTCACGTACACTGTTCACGTGTCTATACGCAACCTAAGTCCTGCATGCGAGTGTGCCCTTGCCCTAGCCTGTAGCCGCCGCCCCTCCCCTGCCTAGCTCCACGTCGCCGCCACTCTCCTCCCTGCCACCGGCCAGCCCCTCCTCCCTGCTGCCCTCCTCCCAGCCGCCCCTCCCCACTGCCCCTCCCTCCCCGCAGCCCTCCACGGCCCCCATTGCAACGGACTAAACGTCGGCAAAGTTAACAATACCGACGGACTGCAAGTCGGTAATTATAGAAATGACAACGTACTGTCAGTCGGCAATTTGTTTAAGCGCGACGGTTTAAAAGTCGGCAAACACAACACTACCGACAGACTAAACGTCGGTAATATTGAAAAATGCCAACGTTCTGTCAGTCGGCAATTTGTTTAAGCGCGACAGATTGAAAATCGGCAAAGACAACACTACCGACGGACTAAGCATCGGTAATATTTAAAAATGCCAACGCACTGTCAGTCGGTAATATGGAAAATTGCCGACTTACAGTCCGTTGGTAATAACAAGTCCGTCGATAAAAACTTTTCCTAACGGGACTTTAGCCCACACCCCAAGTCAGTCGGTAATAATTTTTGCCAACAGACTGTTCGACGGTATATATGGTATATTCCGACACACAGTTAGACGCTAATAATTTGCAATGGTATAGTGTGATGATTTAAGGTTGCTTATTTGTTTTGACACATTATTTGCAAACTAGGATAGGCTAGAGATTAAGTTTAACCACTAGTTGCAAATTAATTTGTTCAGAATTTTTTCACGCAGTAGTCATTATTTGATTTTTAGAAAAAATCTAAAAAACTTATTTTTGAGTGCTTCCACTTGAAGAAATACCGCTTCCATATGTATCAACACAAAAAAAAATATTGAAGTAATGGAGATTTTTCCGTTTGGTTGTAGTGAGGTGAAAACCGAGCCCCAACTTTTATGCACGAGATCTGTGATAGGTTGTATTGTTTGATTTTTCTTGATTTTTCTACGAGAAGTTTTGAGGAGAGTTTTGTTAGAGTGCTTCAAGACTCATTTGTGCATAGGGAGAAAAATTTCCAAAATTTTTGAAGTATCAGAAACCCACCTTCTCTCTGCTCCAAGTGAGAACAAATTATGTAGAATCTGTTTTTCCTTTTCTGAAAGTGGCTTTAGTGATTTGGCCTGATGTGCTTTATTAAGGCAATGTTCTTTTTAGCTTAACAACTTATCGACTTAACAGCTTAACGACTTATCTATATTTTAAAAAGACATGATTTTGTTTTTTGATTCCATTTTTTGCCATTTGGAAGGTGGGTCCTAACGTTTCAAAAAGCAGGTCAAACGAAATGGATCCAAATCTCAAGGCTATCTCGAGAAGATCTCGAAATTCAGTCATTTCAACCGTTCAGCTCAGCCGAAAAGAACAGGCCGTAAAGCAAGATTTGAATTAGTTCTCTTTTGTTTGGACACTTAACAACCAGTGTTATGATTAAAAAATCCCCACATCTTCCATGGCTCTCATGCTAAGGGTACATATAATTGCCGAATTTGTTTGTGGATGGTGAGTTCAAGGAGCACCAGTCCGGAAAAAAATATTCAATGCTCCCATTCACCCTCCACTCTGATCGTCGTATCGGGTTTTCAACTGGTATTGTAGCAAGGTTGTATTTCTTTTGCAAAATTTTCATCGATATTTTGAAAACTTTATTGTTGCTTTGAGCTATGGCGGATAAGTATTTCACCAAACCCTCTATTTTCTCCGGAGTCGATTTTTCTTATTGTAAGACAAGGATGGAGGCGTATATTATGGCTCAGGGCTACAACATTTGGCTAAAAGTGAAGAATCCTTATGTGGTGCCTGAGGAGGTTACGGCCGTGAATCAATCTGTTGTCGAACTCAATGCGAAAGCTCGAAACTATATCATTAAAGGCCCTAGCCGAGGGGAGTATGAGCGTGCTGCTCACATTACATCGGCTCACACCATCTGGTCTACCTTCCAATCTTACCATGAGGGGACAGACAAGATCAAGGTGCTGAGGCACGACCAACACAAGAGGAAGTACAACCGATTTGCTCAAAAGAGGGTGAAATGCTGGATGCTTGTTTCAGCTGGTTCACCAATATTTTTAGTGAACTCCATTCGATGGGCACGACCTATACCAATTCGGAGAATGTTAGACACTTTCCCTCTGCCATGGACATAAAAGTGACCGACATCCGGCAGTCAGCTAATCTCTCAAAACTGACCTTGGATGGCTATACTCGAATCTCAAGACTCGTGAAGTTGAGCATATTGCGAGAGAGTCGGGTCCTTCATTCAAAGCCTTGATCGTTGACCCTTCTGGTTCTTTTTCGGCTGTTGTGGGTTTCTCTTTTTCTGCTCTCTGCGAGCTTTCCAAAGATGAGATGGACAAGATTCGATAGGAGCAGCTTGCGTTGTTAGTAAGAAAATCCTCGCATGCTTGCAGGCGTGTGACTTAGCGCAGACGGGGCATCTTGAGATTCTTTGGATGTGGTGTACTCAACGACATCAAGCGCGACTGGTCCAAAATCGAAGGAGGATATAAGAACAACTACACAGCGCCAGCCCAAAACAACTTCGTAAACAACAACCGCAACTTCAAAAGTGGCAAGGTTGAGTAATCTCAAGTTGGCCAAGGGACATCGTCTAGTCGAGAAGGTCTTGACCGCTCTGGATGAGGCCAACCTCTTCGACAAGGATGACGAGCGATAGGGTAGCTGGAGAACGACGACGTCGACTACACCGACTTGTGCTTCATGGCATATGAGAACGACGACTCCTAGCTGTACATAGTTATGATGAGATAGGTCCCACCTACGACCAGCTCACTAAGGCTTTAATCAAGCTGGATGATAAACTTGCTAAGAGAAAGTCTAGGTTAAAGGGACTTGAGGAGAAAGTAGCTTTTCTTACTTCTAAGCTTGCTAATATGAAGTCACTGATGTGCTCTTTCCCTCCTCTAGTCAACTCTAATGGCTGGAAGGAGTGCGATAAGCCGACAGAGGAATTGAATGCGCTTGAAGCTTTGCACAGAAGTGTGGTTGCAGATTTTGATTTGCATAGAAGGAGTCATGCTAGTGTGCTTTCAAAACTAGATGAAACTAGAGAAGGTTTGCTTGTTGCTAATTCTGTTCCTGAAATAGAGTCTGCTTGCATGATTGATCACTCTATCATTTATCCTAATCCTGCTGCACACATTACACCTAAGGATTATGTCAGCCCAGATGAGGGTTGTAGAGATCATGTTTCACCTAAGGACCCACTCAGCTCATATGAGAGTTGTAGGTTCTACTCTGTTGATGTTACATGCCTAGATTGCAATTCCTTGAGGTTAGAAAACATGAAATTTCGATTTAAAATCTCTGAGTTGGATAATGCCTTGCTTATTGCATCTTCCTTTGAACGTTCTGAAGAGCTTGATGGGGAGTTGGCTAGTGTCTATCAGGATATGAGTGTTAGATTTCAGGGTAGACTAGCTGAGATCCAAAACGCCGATCGTGTTTCCTTTCATGCTCTCAAGAGTGAAGTCAAGGTGGTTAGCGATAGGTATCGTAAGACTTTGTACAAGGGGAACATAGATGAACATGACTCTTCTGATTCTTCCTTTTCTTGCGAGTTTTGTCCCCGAGATTCATCAGGTTTGTGAGTATCTCATGAGCACTATTGTGAAATTTGTTAGGGGCAAGAGGAAGTTGAACTTGATTCTTGGCAAAAGCAACATTTCAACGGGTAGAGATCTTGGGTAAGATTCGCTTAAACACATTAGGAAACACCCTCATAGAGTCTTTGGCCTAGATGCAAACGGGCAAAGAGTGGTTTTTAGGGATAGGGTTTCTAAAACCACTGTCGTTAAGTTTGCTAGGGTAAGCAGAGAGAGTCATGCGGTGAGGCTAGTACAGGCTATTGTATCTTAGAGTCCACCGAAAAAGGATAGTTACACTGTTGTTCTGGCTCCTAGGAGAAGAAAAGGAGTCATTTGAACTTTCTGCGATAGAATAGGACACACTCAGAAGTACTGCTTTCGTCGTGCCAAGCAGGCATTGGAGGAGCGTAGGGAAGCAGCCAAGATCCAAGGCTATCCTAAGACACCCGCACCTAGTGCAACTTCTCCTTAGGTTATAACGGTGGGTAGACGGCCAAGACTTGGAGCCCAGCCTTCTAGTGCTTATCCTGTTGTTGGTCTAGGCGTAAGTAGTGTCGTGCTCAGAGCGCGGCTCCTGTTGGCAACAGAGGTGCTTGTCCGCGACGCTAGTTGCCGACTCCATGGTGGAGGACTAGCAATAGGAATGAGGGAAGGAAAAATTGACAGGATGCATTTGCCTTGGCTTAATAATAGAATGCTACACGTCTAGCACAGGGACATGCTCCTACTAAAAAGTTGACTTAGTTCGGGTAGAGTCCATTCGTTTTGGTCGCGTGACTCAGTATTAGGTTTCAAAGACAGTTCTTTTGTTTCCCAATGCTGAGCCACGTTTCTTTATTCGTTGACTCAGGCGCGTCGAGCTGGGAAGGAGGACTTGTGGATTAATGATTTCGGTTGTTGTCGCACATGACCGGAAACTCTCGTTGGTTCTCCTCCCTGGTCCGTGAGCCCCAGGGTGAGAAAATCACTTTTGGGAGGCGCTTCTTTAGGTCATGTGCTCGCCCGAGCCTCTATCCTGGTTAGGTATCAGGTTGGTCTTAAGGATGTGACCCTTGTCAGGAAACTTTGCTATAACTTGTTTTCGATTTCTTAGCTAACTGACGAGGGTTTCGATGTTCGCTTTAAGCACAATGAAAGTTGCGTTCTTGATTTTTCTGTCAGTTTTGTTTGCGGGATTCTGAAGAAGAGATAGAATGGAATTGATAAGGCAGTGTCTTTCTTTTTCATTCTTGTCATACAATTCAATGAGTAAAGCCTAGATAAAGATAAGACTAGATTAAGAAGAAGATTGAACAACGTAGCTCCTTAGCTCGATCTTGTAGAACGAATGCCGAAATGGCTGCTTAACTATTAGGAAGTAGCCCTTTTCAGCGCTCTTAATCAACAATTGAATAAATATAGAATTTTGTTAATTGAAACCCGATTCACAGATTTGGTAGTGTTTTTCGTGTTGATTTCCAATCTTTTGTTGGCTCTTCTCATTGCTTGATATTTTCATAGTCCCGTGACACCTCCTTCTAGCATAGGAAACTGGGTCACATTGGTTTTGATCACTTGACAAGAGTTAGCAGCCAAGATCTGATGCGTGGTTTGCCAAAACTCAAGATGGTAAATGACATAGTTTGTGCTACTTGCCAGCATGCGAAGATGGTTGTTGCTGCTCACCTACTAGTCACCAAGGTGATGGCTGATGCACCAGGGAAATTGCTTCATATGGACACTGTTGGTCCTTCCCGAGTGCAGCCCGTGGGTGGCAAGTGATATGTGCTGGTTGAGTTCGATAAAGTTTTGCGGTACTCTTGGGTTTACTTCATGGTGACCAAGTATGAAACATTTGGTCATTTTTTGATCGTTTGTCCACAGGCTTTCAGTTGAGTTTATAGGAGCACTTCGCACAATCCATTCAAACAACGGCATAGAATTCAAGTATACATACAGCAGTCGAAGGGGAATCTCTTGGATGTCGGCCAGCCTAGGTGGGTTGGCCGACCCACCTTCGGTCGGTCCCAGCCCTCGTTTTCGCCTGGGATGCCTTTTGATGGTGTAGATTAATCCCCCAGGTCGGTTTCGACAGTTTGGGACGATGGAACTGACTTCCTTGAGAGCCAAGTAAACCAAGTGTGAAGGAACTGCAGCCATTTGATCAAAACGATGCGTATGGATGCTTGAGATTACTCCTTGATGTGTTTCTTGGTAACTGGGAGAAGTTGGAGTCTGGTAGGTGCAAAGGCCAGGTCGGCTGGCCAAGGGTGGTCCCGCCGACTAACTCTTGTGTCCGGATCAGCTCTCATTTTTCTCCACTTTATTCCTAAGGACAAAAACTCACCAAATCTTGTGGAAATTAATTAGTTTAAATAAAATGTCTGCATGGCCGGCCAAGGGTGGTTCGGCCGACTAACTCGTGTGTCCGGATCAGCTCTCATTTTTCTCCACTTTATTCCTAAGGACAAAAACTCACCAAAACTTATGGAAATTAATTAGTTTAAATAAAATGTCTGCATAAATCTTAATTTTCCCCCAAATCATTGGAAAGTTGGCGTATGTCGGCGTATGAAATTGGACTTTAACGACTGCCAACACTGACTGACGAGGGTTTTGAGGTTCGCTTTAAGCAGAATGTAAGTTGCATTTTTTATTCTTTTGAGAGTTTTGTTTGTGGGATATTCCCATATTTGGGAGAGTTTTTTATGTTGATTTACGATCTTCAATTGGCTCTTCTTATTTCTTAATTGATTCAGTGTCCCGTAACATCTCCTTTTGGCATAAGAGATTGGGACACATCGGTTTTGATCACTTGACCAGAGTTAGCAACTAGGATGGATATGATTTGTAGTTTGCCCAATCCTAAGACGGTTAAGGACATAGTTTGTGCTCCTTACCGGCATAACAAAATGGTTGCCCCTGCTCACCCACCAGTCAACAAGGTGATGACTGATTCACCGGGCAATTGCTCCATATGGACACTGTTGGTCCTTCCCAAATGCAGTCCGTGGGTGGCAAGTGGTATGTACTGGTTGTGGTCGATGATTTTTCGCTGTACTCTTGGGTTTACTTCATGGTGACAAAGGACGAAACATTTGATCGTTTTCGGTCCTTGCTCCGCAGGCTCTCAATTGATTTCCCAAGTGCGTTTCACGCAATCCGTTCTAACAACGATACAGAGTTAAGGAATTCACATTTTGAAAGCTTTTGTTCTAATTCTACTATTGAGCATCAATTCTCTTCTCCGCACTTCACCCAACAAAATAGCGTTGTGAAGAGGAAGAATCACACTTTGTTAGAGATGGATAGGACTATGATTCATAAATATTCTACTTCTAGTCATTTCTGCACTGAGGCCATTTCTACAGCTTGCTATGTTTCAAACAGGGTGTTTCTATGATCCGAGTTGCATCATACATCCTATGAGCTTTGATATGGGTGCAAGCCTAGTGTTTCACATTTTAATGTATTTGAATGCAAGTGTTTTATTCTATAGTCTGGAAATTTGGACAAATTTGAATTTTGATATTCAGATGGTTCCTTGATTATACAGCTTGCGCACCTGGAATAGTTTGAGGCGTAGAGTAGTAGAGACTTGTGAGGTTACCTTTGATGAGGGTATGCTAGGGGCAAGGCCAGATATCTCAGGATCCGACTTGTCCTTTGAGCCTATCTTTGTTGATGAGGGAGTTGTTGGAGATGGCGGTTTTACAAAGCCTGACCACGACTTGACTCCACCGGTAGCGCCTCCAACTTCCAGTGTTGTTTCTCATGATCACCCCTTACCTTCTGCTTCTATTCAGCTCTCAACTTGTGCGTTTGTGCTCTCACCTATATAATCTTCGTCCGGTGGCTCTGAGCCTACCTCTCCTGTTGCTGAGGTAGAGGCTACTTTTAAGGCTTCTCAACCAGGGTTTACAAAACCGGCTAGCTTCTCTGAACCGTCTACTGCGCGGAGCCGGTTAACCATGGTTAACCGTGGCTATCCGGCGGTCTATCACGGTTTTGGCCCTAAATACAATTTTGAATTTTGTCAAAACAATTGGCCGGTTAGACGGCGGTTTGTCACGGTTAGCCGTGGTTTTGAGCTGGTTAGTTATGGTTTTGGTGGTGTTGCATTTTTTAACACAAAATCACATGAAATGATGATAAAAAAATTTGATTTTTTAAATTCTGTTTAAGCCAAAGTGCTTAGAACAATTAATAGTATTTTTAGAAATATTATACAATTTTCTAATTAAAAATTTATTCAGATGAATTTCAAACGGTTAACCGCCGGCTCGGTCACATTGCTTGTCTGCTACTTTCGTTGTTTCCTTTGAGCCAAGGGATGTCATCCATGCTCTTTCTTATCACTCCTGGGTAAATGCAATGCATGAAGAGTTGGAAAATTTTGATTGGAACAAAGTCTGACAACTTGTTAAACGCCCTAAAGGATATAATATAATGGGTACTAAATGGGTGTTTAAGAACAAGCATAGTGAGGATCGGGTAGTGGTCAGTAATAAGGCTAGGTTGGGTGCTCAAGGTTTTCACTCAAATCGATGGGATAGATTTTGATGAGACCTATGCTCCTGTTGCTAGTCATGACTCTATCTGGATTCTTGTTGCATTCATGGCATCGAACCATTTCAAGCTGTTTCAAATAGATGTCAAAAGTGTTTTCCTTAATGGATATATTAAGGAGGAAAAATGTGTTAAGCAAACTACTGGGTTTGAGGATTGAAGGGACTGGTATGAGAAACAAAAAAACTTACCTGCTGAGCAATGGGTTTGTGATGGGTAATGTAGATTAGACCTTGTTTACCCATAGGATTGGTGCTGATTTCATCCTGGTGAAGTCATGTGGATGACACAATCTTTGGTGGTTCATCCCCTGCTCATGTTTACGAGTTCTCAGAGGTGATGAACTCGGAATTCGATATGAGCATGATGGAATGGTTTTGTTATGTTTGGGAAATGAGATGGAGTTGATTGAGTCTATGCTTTTCATAAGAAGCTATGGGCACCACATACGTAGTGCAGCATGAGGGACGTGGGGTGCTCTACGGAGGCTTGTGTGTAATGATGCGATCTGCCCCTAAGTCTGCGGATATAGGGTCCTGCCATATCATGTGTTAACACACGGAGGGTGCCATAGCCGAAGAAGGAAGAATGGGGTTAGGCCGCCCAAATCATGATACGGTGAGCCAAGGCTCGACCGACGGGGACGCAGAGTGCTCTGTGAAGGCTTGAGACTAATGATGCGTTTGCCTCTAAGTCTGCGGATACGGGGTCCTCGATTCAACGTACACGTGGCCATCACGCGGTAGTGCAGGTGGATCTTATGAGTTCAACTGCGTCCCCATAGAGCTCTCCCCTGAGGAACATCCGTCCTAGCGCTGTCACTGCGGTAATCTAGAGTTCTAGACCAACCTCGTGCGAGCTGACAACTCGGGATACTTGGTCCACAATGGGATTGTCAACCCCGGAACTTGATGACGGGGTATGAAGTTGTTTGGTAGAGTGCTAAAACTGCCGCAGGATAGCTTGTGGTTTGGTAAAGTGATGAAAGTAACATAGAGTGAATTAATACTGAGAATACTTATGATACTCCAATTATATTTGATTTGAGAAAAGAGCTTAGAAAGGTGGATTTTTGCAAATAAATAAACCTCTCAGCTTTCCTTTGATAAACCCAAAGCATTACTAGATGGTTGCTATCTCGATAGTGCAATTGAGGATAACGCACTGACTATCACATTTTCTTTCCCATAGAGAAAGAGCCGATGGATGTGGTGTGGATCCGTATGAGTGAGGCCGGAGATCCACTATACCAGGATGATGAATAGGCTAGTTGCGGGGTTTCTAGGTTACCTCCAGTCGTGTGTGTTACATGGCTTTGGAGTGATGTCGTTGTTTTTATCTTTACGCTTGTGAAACTCTATTTATTTCTACTTGAACTCTGATTGTAACTAAGGCCTATGGCTGTTTGAACAAATGATTACTTACGATCGTCGAACAGTAATAATAGTTACGTCGATGTATGAAATGATCCAGCTATGTAACCGGCACTAGTATATTGATCCTAGGACTAGTGCATGGTTAGTTCCTTTCCTTGGAAGGTAAGCCAAGGAAAGGGCCTGACAAAGAGCTGGTATCAGTGCATACGATTGTAGTACCTATATACCCTTTGGTTGCTAGGTAAGGAATTAGCATATTTTATGTACTCACCAAATTTTATTTCTTAAATTCTTAATTCTAACCATCTAACTTTTCCATATTCCTCTTTCAACTTGTTTCTGAAAATTTTACAAATGTGGGACGACGAGGCTGATCACAAGTTCACCGTGGTGAATTGCTTGTTTGGAAAACAAGATATACCTGCAAGTGAGTGAAGATATCAAGCCAGATCTATTTTGTAAAAATCAAAACATTTGCATTTTGAACCTCGCTATCCATTGAACCAGTTAGCACAAGTTATGATGAAAATAGCAAAGGCAAATTATCAAGCCTAAATTCAAAAACACAATAGACAAAGCTTCAAAAACAAAAAGAAGTGTATATGCTAATACAAAGTTTTCCAAAAAAATCACGCTCAACAAATGAGACAACCGTTTTATCCCAAAATAATGTGCATGAAAAACAACAACAATGAATAATGAGTCCGAAAATCAAAGGATGCACCGTGTCTTCCACTAAGATTTCATCAAGAATCATAAAACACTCAAGCTTAGACTCGCTATTTGAAGGATCAAGATGTCACCTAGAGGGAATGAATAGGTGTTACAAATTTTTGAACCTTTTAAAGCACAACGGAAAAGGATATCAGATATTCTGATGTTAATACCAGATAGTTTGATATGGATCGGACTATCTGATATTATATCATACTATCCAATATCTGTCGAAATAGGGATTTTGAAATCTCGCCCAAATCAAGGATACCACCTGAAACAAAATCAAATCCACATCACAATAGCAAGTAATAGCACATGTTGGTGCTAGCCAACAACAAATCCAAACACAAATCAAAGTAAATCAAGCTAGAGGGAAAGGGGAAAACCAAGAGTGAAATGGGGACTCAAAAATTTGTTCCCGAACTTCGGATCCTTGATGGGATCATATGTCTTCATCGAGGCAGGCTCGATCACCGAGGTCGCACCAATACCCCTCGGTTTTACTCCTTAAATCCTTCCCATCCAGAGGCAGAATCAGGCTTAACAAACTTGCACTGCTCACCACACAAAGCATCGATGGCTCATGATTGACTCCTAACTGTATAGGAGTCCTCAACCTCCAACAGTAACAAATGCTCACCAAATGATTGATGACGCCTCCGTCTTGTCAACTTTAACTCGATTCACCTCATGAGACTCTTGTCCCATTTGATTTTGACTCGATCATCTTTCTCGACGATCATCCCGCCCAATCGACCTTGACTTAGTCCTTAACTCTTGGCGACAACGCCAACTTGTGGACCTCGACTTAACCGTCATCCTTGAATCGTACCTTGGTCTTCACACACACATAGGACCATTCTTTCCAAATCACTCGTGAAATACATTATTCCAAAGGCTTAATAAACATGGATAAGTTTGATATTAATGAGCGAATAAGTGTCCAAATGTTCCAAATAATAAATCACAATATAAATAAAAACACTTGGCACAAGAAAGGTATTTACTAAGTGCATCATAATGAATAGTATTTAATCTATCTGCACTAGAGAGATGATTAAAATCATGCAAACAATTTATTTTATAAACACAACTTCACTCATGACTTACACATGCGCACATTCATATTTGAAGCAAGGGAGAAGTTGTGATCCATTCTAGATTAAACTTCACTAAATTAAGTGCATGTGAGAATATTCATGGATAGCAGATATGCACAAAGCTTTTCAAACACGGTCAAGTTTATCTAGTAAATCGACATATATTAGTCTAATAGCAATAAGCATATTTGAAGTGTATCGCTAAAAAAGCATTAAATCAAGCATTGTCACTTTTGTCATTAATCACCAAAATCATACAATATCACTTGTACTTACCGATCTCCCTCTTTTTGGTGATTTATGACAAGCAAATTGTCAATTGCAATAGATGACAATAGAGAAATAAAAATCATTAATGCTTATCGCAATTTTTTTTTTAAATAAAAGCGCTATCTACATATGGGGGCAATTGATAATACAACATTTCTTCCCCTTTCGGCATTAATCATCCAAAAAGTAAACTATATTCAAATTATCAAATCCTCCCGTTTCAACGATTAACACAAATTATTTGGGAGGTCAAAACATATCAAAAAAAAGCAAATAATTGATAATCAATGATAAGCCCCCCCCCTAAATCTAGGCAAGATATGAAATTAATAATATTCAAGATTTAGGCATCCAAGAGTATAATTGAGGTTGAAACATGACATTGCAATGCTATCAATTCGAAAGAATCAAGATCATGTAGCAAAATGATATTATTTAAGTACATGCACATGATCAAATTGTATAAGCAATGAACAAGGGTATACCCCTTAGCAAAACGAGAATCATGATAAAATTGTTTTTCCTTTCTATCCTACAGCCAGCTAAATCGGCATCTGAGAAGACTCTGAGAGGTAGACATCAGACAGCAGAATACCAAAGACCAAGTCTATAGTCGCACGGAGATAGCGGAAGATCTGTTTCACCGCCTGAAAGTGAGACACTCAAGTTGAAGCCTGAAAGCGATCACAAATACACACAACAAACTTTATGTCTGGTCTACAGGAGGTGAGGTAGAGTTAGGAGCCGATCATGCTACGACACTCCGTCTGGTTGATCGGATCACTATTTTCATTAGGCCCTAAGGCTGTAGTGGTCGCCATCAGAGTAGAGACCGGTTTGCAATCAGACATCGCAAACTAATTCAGTAAGTCTTTGGTGTATTTTCTCTAGTGAACGGAAGTGTTGCCGGGAAATGGGTAGGCTATGCGAGCGCAAAATCAAAATTTTCTACCACGGATCACTCAAGAGCACATGCAAGTAGAGGATCACAGATCGTTATCCTTGACGCGCAGATGCAGCGGAAGCAGTTTCTCGCATGTATAGGAAGTAGACGTACTCATCCCGATCACCACAGAGTGCTCGCCACTGCTCACTGGTGCTTGCCGAGCGCTCGCCGGTGCTCGCCGAGTTAGCGCGTTCGTGTACGGCCGCGCCTCTAGCGGTATCCACACGCACCGAGCAGGAACGCCACACGGGGTGTGCTAGCACCTCACCGTGTGGCAGGGTTTCTAGGTAGCAGGAGGGGCGCGCAATGGCTAGGCATGATGAAGGATCAACTCATCTCAAAACGCCACCCCTATGCCTCCCTTTATATGGTCACGCTAGTGGGCTTCGGCCCGCTAGGGTTTCTATCTCCTACGCAGATCATATCCACGCACAAACCCGTTAAACAGTTTCAACCCATTAAGTGTGTGACCCGTTAGGTTCAGCGTAAGTCGGTTGTGGATCCAAAAATCCGTTTCTAATCCACTGATCAATAGCGGCACTTAGCAGTACATATTGAACCCGAATGCACAGAATCAATATTCGGCTGAACCTTGATACACTCACATACCGATCCCTTTGTCACACGATACCAGTCAAGCTAAAGGCGAGATGTGCGCCACCCATGTTGATAACTCGACCACTTCACTTGTCAGTGTGGTGGATACATACCATGACTAACTCCTTAGTCATATTAGCAGGGCCGTGCGCTTTTCCTATCCATCCACACAAGGGGCCCAGAGGTCTCCTGTTATTAAGGAGGGGCAAATCCCATCTTGATTATTACACTCCGGCTATGTATCGTGGCATACTCAATAGTCACCTTTATAACTACCCTGTTACGGTATAGCGTTTGATGATACCAAAGCATACGAGTCAACATGCTGGGCATCCATGACAGTCTTAGGTCTAAGGACCATATAGGCGTACCACTTGAGACTATACACTGATGGCGCTATAAGAGATAACAACTCACAGCGTCTCGGAGTAGGTCTGTCTGACTGCCTATGTTCTCCAACTTGCGTCCATACTATTGGTTTGATATCTCTATATCTATGGTATGTGAAACATTACCATCAACCAATACGTATGCTGATCAAATCATAACCGCTCCTCGTAGTGATATGGATCAGGTACCCGTTTAGAATAATGTCACTTAACAATGTGTTTCATAATCAAGTCGCACCCAATAGACAAAGTCATGACATTTATTTAGGGAACCGATAAACAACGTTATCATATGTACATGAACAAAGACGTGGTACAATCATCACTATGATTGATTTAGGGCATATCCCTTTCAAGTGTACCCTCCGATGTCTGACTAAACTGGAAGTCCAAGAAGATATTGAGTTGCCCCATCATGCTCATCTCAAATTCCAAGCTTATCACCTTCGAGAACTCATAAATAAGCGCAGCAGAGGAACCACCAAAGATTATGTCATCCACAGACTTGCAACAAGATAAAATCAGCATCAATCCTACAGGTAAACAAGGTCTGATCTGCCTTACCCATCACAGACCTGTTACTCACCAGGTAAGATTTCCGTCTCTCATACCAAGCCCTGTGTGCTTGTTTTAGCCCATATAGAGCCTTCTCAAGCTTGTATACATGGTTAGGATACCTTAAATCCTTAAACCCAGGAGGTTGCTTAACATATACCTCCTCTTTAATATATCCATTCAGGAAAGAACTTCTGACATCCATTTGAAACAAATTGAAATTGTTAGATGCCATGAATGCAACAAGAATCCTGATGTAATCATGTCTACCAACAGGAGCATAGGACTCATCAAAATTGATCCCATCGATTTGAGTGAAACCTTGAGCAACCACCCTAGCCTTATTCCTGAACACTACCCATCATCACTCTGCTTGTCCTTGAACACCAATTTAATACCTATTATATTATATCCATTAGGGCGTTCAACAAGATGTCAGACTTTGTTCCTTTAAAAATTTTCCAACTCTTCATGAATTGCATTTACATAGGAAGGATCGGAAAGAGCATGGGTGACATCTGTCGGTTCA
This sequence comes from Raddia distichophylla, assembly GCA_005191435.1. Taxonomy (NCBI): domain Eukaryota; kingdom Viridiplantae; phylum Streptophyta; class Magnoliopsida; order Poales; family Poaceae; genus Raddia; species Raddia distichophylla. Next base: position 1,300,595 of record SPJY01003267.1, read on the forward strand.
AAAGATGCAACGAAAGCAGCGGACAAGAAAGATGAGTGAGCCCTGAATTTGATCGGTTTACCATCCTCTCGATCAACTCACCGATCATTTGATCAAAGGGATGGACTTTTTTAATGTGTCAAGGAGCTCTAGAAGTGGCATCTACCTCAGAAGTAGGAGAGGTAGGCACAGAGAAACCAAGAGAAGGTTCTATAGGTGAGAGAGTAGAAGCACAAGGTGAGAGCTGAGTAGAAGCAGAGGTAAGGGGTGATTATAAGAAACAATAGTGGAAGTCGGAGCCACCACCGATGGAGGCTAGTCGTGGTCAGGCTCCGTAGAACCGTCATCTCCGACGACTCTCTCCTCAACAAAGAAAGACTGAAATGACAAACCGAATCCTAAGATATCTAGTCTTGCCCCTGGCATAGGCTCATCGAAGGTAACCTCACAAATCTTTACTACCCTACGTCTCGCACTATCCCAGACACGGTAATTAACCACAGAAGCTGTATATACTCGGAAAATGCCATCTGAAGATCAAGATTTAAATTTGTCCAAATTTCTATACTTCAGAATAAAGCACTTGAATCCAACCACGCTAAAATGTGAAACACTGGGCTTGCGCCCATATCGAAGTTCGTAGGATGTAAGATGCAACTTGAATCTTAGAAATACCCAGTTTGAAACATAGCAAGCAGTAGCAACAGCCTCAACCCAAAAATACCTAGGACTAGAATACTTACCATGCATAGTCCTGTCCATCTCAACCAAAGTGCGGTTCTTTCTCTTCACAACACCATTTTGTTGGGCGACGTGCGAAGAATAAAACAGATGATCAACAACAAAATTGAAACAGAACATTCAAATTATGAATTATTAAACTTTGTGTCGTTGTCTTAACGGATTGCGCGAAGCGCTTCTGAAAACTCAACTAAAAGTCTACGGACCAAGGATAAAAAATGACCAAATATTTCGCCCTTGGTCACCATAAAGTAAATCCAAGAGTACCAGTACTTACCACTTGCCACCCAAAGACTGCACTCGGGAAGGACCAACAGTATCCATATGGTGCAATTGCCCCGGTGCATCAATCATCATCTTGGTGACTGCTGAGTGAGCAGCGGCAACCATCTTCCCATGTCGGCAAGGAGTACAAACTATGTCATTCACCATCTTGATTTTGGGCAAACCATGAATCATATCCTAGTTGCTAAGTCTGGTCAAGTGATCAAAACCAATGTAACCCAGTCTCCTATGCCAGAAGGAGGTGTCATGGGACTCTGAAGCAATCAAGGAATGAAAAGAGCCAATTGAAGATTGAAGATCAACATGAAAAACTCTGCCAAATCTATGAACCCCGCTAGCAAAACTATCAAGAATGCAACTTTCATTCTGCTTAAAGTTAACTTCTAATCCCTCGTCAGTCAGCTGAGAAACAGAAGTAAGTTATAGCGAAGCTTACTGACAAAGGACACATCCTTAAGGACAAGCTGATCACTAACATGTATATAGCTTCAAGCGAACACGCGACCTGAACAAGCATCCCTATAAGTGATTTTCTCACCCCTAGAGCTCACAGATCAGGGAAGAGAACCAAATAGAGTTTCCAGTCTTGTGACGACAACAATAGGAATCAATGATGCACAAGTCCCCCTCCTAGCCTAATGCGCTAGAGACAACGAGTAAAGAAACATGGCTCAGCATTAGAAAACAAAATATCTAACTTTGGAACCCAATATTGAGTTACTCGACCGAATCGAGCGGACTCTAACAGAACTAGGTCAACTCCTCTAGTAGGAACCCATCCCTACGCTAGATGTAGAGCATTTTGCAGTTGAGCCGAGGCATATGCATCATGTCCACGCTTCCAGCCCTCGTTTCTCTTGCCAGTCTTCCACCATGGAGTCGGCACCTCACGTTGTGGCGAGCACCTCTGTGGCCACCAAGAGGTGCGCCCTGAGTACGACGCTGCTCATGCCCTAGACCGACAACATGATAAGTCTTGTCCCGGTACCCACCGTTCTAACCTAATGAGAAGCTAACCTAGGTGCGGGTGCAATAGGAGGGCCTTGGATCTTGGCCGCTTTCCTACACTCCTCACGTGCATGGTTGGCACAACGGAAGAAGTCCTTCTGAGTGTGTCATATCTTATCGCGGAATGTGCAAACGACACATTTGCCTCTCAAAGGGGCAGGAGCAAGAATTGAACTACCCATCTTCGATGGACTCTCATACACCACAGCTTGAACTGGCTTCCTAGCAAGACTCTCTCTGATTATCCCAACAGACCTAAAGATAGTGGTCTCATGAACCAGTCCCCTAAGAATCACACTTTACCAGTTTGCATCTAAACCAAGGATGATTCCTGATTCCTTATGTGCTCATGCCAATCATACCCTAGACCTTTACTCGTTGAAATCTTGTTTTTGTTAAGAATCAAGTTCGGCTTCCTTTTGCCCCAAGAAACTTATCAAGAGAGCTCATGAGGTACTCACACTCCTAATTAAGTTGAACAAAACTCACAAGAAAGGAAAGAGTCAGAAGAGTCTTTTTCAACAATGTTCCACTTGCCCAAAGCCTTATAACACCTGTCGCTCAGCACCTTAACTTACCTATTGAGATCATGATAGGAAATGCACTCAGCGTTCTGAACTTCAGCAAGTTTACCCTGCAAATCTAGTACTCAACTTCTGATAAACACTAGCCAACTCCTTATCAAGCTCCTCACAACGTTCACAAGAAGATGCAGTAAGCAAGACATTATCCAACTCAGAGATTTTATATTGCAAGTTCATTTTTTTCTAATTTAGTGAGGGGGAATCTAGGCATGTATCATCAACAGAGTAGAAACTACAGCTCTCAACTGAGCCGAGTGGGTCCTTAGATAGAACATGATCTCTACAACCATCATCTAAGCTGATAGAGTCTATAAATGTAGTGTGTGCAGCAGGAGAGGACAAATCATGAAGGAATCAATCATGCAAGCAGACTCTATTTCAGGAACAGAGGTAGCAACAAGAAAAGAATATCTAGTTTCATTTAGTTCTTAAAGCGCAAGAGCATGACTCCCCCTAAGCAACTCAAAATCTGTAACAACACTTCAGTGCAAAGCTTCAAGCGCATTCAATTTTTCAATCAGCCTACCACACTCCTTCCGGCCATCAGAATCGACTGGAGGAGGGCAATAGCACATCTGTGAATTCACATTAGCAAGCTTATAATTTAGACAAACTACTTCCTCCACAAGTCCCTTACACATAGACCTACTCTTAGCAAGTTTATCATCCAGCTTGATGAAGTACTCAGTGAGCTGGTCGTAGCTAGGACCTACCTCATCATCAGAATTGGTGTACAACTCGGAATCGTCATTCTCATCTTCCATGAAGCACATGCCGGTATAGTCGACGTCGTCGCCCTCCGGCTCCCTGTTATCTTCATCATCCAACCGCTCGTCATCCTTGTCAGAGAGGTTGGCCTCATCCAGAACGACCAAGACCTTCTCGACCAGAAGACGTTCCTTGGCCAGCTTGGGATTCTTCTTCTTCTCATCCTTGCCACCCTTGAAGTTGTCATTCTTATTGACGAAATTGTTCTGGGCTAGCGCAATGTAGTCGTTCTTGTCTCCTCCTCCGAGCTTGGGGTAGTCGCGCTTGGTGTGGTTGAGGCCACCAAACCTAGAGAAACTCAGGACGCCCTGTCGGCGCTCGGTCACGCACCTATAAGCATGAGCGAATTTTCTGGCTACGCGAGCTGCTCCTCTATAATCTTATTTATCTGATCATTGGAAAGCTCGCATAGAGCAAAGAAATAGAAATCGACACCGATAGGAGAAGAACCAGAAGGATCATCAATTAAGGTTGTGGACAAAAAACCCGGCTCTCTCGCAACATGCTCATGTTCGTGAGTATTGAGGTTTGAGTTAAGCCCATCCAAGGTAAGTTTTTAGAGATCAGCTGCATGCCAAATGGCGGTCACCTTCTGATCCAAGGTATAAAGGGAGTATCTAGCTTTCTCCGAATCGGTATAGGTCGTGCACACCAAATGCAGTTCGCTCAGAATCTTTGTGAACCGACTGAAACAAGCATCGAACGTTTCACCCGTCTTTTGTGCAAATCGGTTGTACTCCCTCTTGTGTTGATCCTGCCGCACCACCATGATCTTGTATGTTCCCTCATGGTAAGCTTGGAGGTAGACCACATATTGTGAGCTAATGTGATGTGCACAACACACTCATGCGATATTTTCACACTCAACATGGATGCGACGTGGAGGCATATGCAGGCCATGTCGTCGTAAATTCTCGAGTGAATGAGGACCTCGTCTCTGACTTGGCCGAAACATTCGAGAGCCTAAGAGTCTACAGGATGAAACCCAACCCCGAGAAGTGAGTCTTTGGAGTTCCGTCAGGAAACTTACTCAATTTCATCATGTTTCATCGTGGTATCGAGGCTAACCCGGATAAGATCAACGCCATCAACAAGATGGATCCCCCGACTTGTCAAAAGGATGTTCATAAGCTTATAGGATGCATTCTTGCACTTGGCAGATTTGTTTCTCGACTCGAGGAGCGAGGGTTGCCAATTTTCAAGCTCCTAAAGAAGTAGGGCAAGCTCCAGTTCACTCCCGAGGCACAACATCTCAAGAAGTTCCTGATTGGTTTCGCCCATGCCCGAGGAACTCCTTATGCTTTATATAGCAACAACAAATCACGTGGTCAGCTCTGCAATCGTTGTGGAGCGAGATGAGGTTGGACATATGCAAAAGGTTCAGTGCCCAGTTTATTTCATCAGCGAGGTATTGGGCGTGTCTAAGGTATGGTACCCGCAACTACATAAACTGTTGTATGCCGTATTGATTACCTCTCGCAAGATCAAGCTTTACTTTCAAGAGAATACGATTTCGGTGGTCACTTTTTTCCGAATGGGGACATAATCTACAATCGGGACGCCACTGGGAGAATCACAAAGTGCGTAGTCGAACTCGGAGACTTTGAAATTTCATTCAAACCATGAACTGCCATCAAGTTATAGGAACTCGCTGGCTTTGTCTCCGAATGGATAGGATTGCAGACTCTTGCGGCGGTTGAAGAACTCGAGTACTGTATGATATACTTTGATGGTTCTCTCATGCTCAGAGGCACGGGGGCTGGCATAGTACTCATCCCTCCGAGAGGTGAACGATCGAAATACGCTCTCCAAATTCACTTTTTGGCATCAAACAACGCCGTCGAGTACGAGGCACTCATCCACAGGTTCCGAATCACCATATTGCTCAGTATCCAACAGTTGACTGTTCGCAGGGATTCACAACTTAGGATCAATCAAGTTCATAAGGATTGGTCGTGCATCGGCGACAACATGGCCGCATATTACTAGTATGTGCGCAAATTGGAGGATAAATTTGACGGATTAAGGCTTATTCATGTGCTCCACCAGGATAACGAAGAAACAAATGAGCTTGCAAATATGGGTTCTAGTCGGACAATAGCTCCAGCTAGTGTATTCATCGAAGAGCTTCACAAACCTTCGATTAGCCGACAGCAGGAGCCAAGAAACAGGCCGAGGCGGAAGTACTGGTCATCAACCCCGACTGGAAAATTCCTTATCTATATTACTTGTTGAGGGACAAGCTCCCTGAAAATCACACACAAGTAGTGCATTGCACGCCGGAGTCGTGGCTATGTAGTGGACGGAGAAGAGCTCTATCGGAAGCGTGCGTCCGGCGTACTAAGGCGATGCATATTAGAACAAGAAGGGAAGAATCTCCTCAAAGATATCCACTCAGGAGTCTGTGGACATCATGCAGCATCAAGCACTCTAGTTGGGAAGGCTTATTGCCTAGGTTTCTTCTGGTTGACTACGGTTACAAATGCGGAAGACATGTTTCGAACGTGCGAAGCGTTCCAGTTTTTTGCTCGGCAGATACACGTCCCGTCGCAGGAGCTGCAGACTATTTTGATGACCTGGCCATTCGCAGTATGGGGGCTCGACATGGTCAGACCCTTAAAGAAGGCTCAGGGTGACTTTACTCATCTCTTTGTTGCCATCTACAAGTTTACAAAGTGGATTGAGTTCAAACCCGTGGCACGACAGCCAAGGCCAGATAATTCTTCCAAGAAATCGTGGTCAGCTTTGGAGTTCCAAACAGAATTATCACGGATAATGTCACTCAGTTCAAAAGCAGCGAATTTCAAGATTTGTTTGAAGAACTCAACATTAAGATCTGCTTTGCTTCTGTGGGCCATTCACAAAGTAATGGGCAGGTTGAACGGGCTAACAAGATGGTCTTACATCGCTTAAAGGCGAGGATATTTGATCATCTTAATCCATATGCTACATGATGGGTCAAAATATTGCCTTTGGTGCTTTGGGGCTTAGGACTACTTCAAGCAGAGCAACCGGCCAGTCGCCTTTTTTCCTGGTGTATGGTTTAGAAGCGGTCTTACATACCGAGCTAGAATTTGGATCCCCACGGGCTTGGAACTATAAAGAAGCCGAGTCGGAGGATGAAAGGATCTAGTTGGCCTAGGTGGGGGGGGTGAATAGGCAACTTTTAAAATTTTAATTAAAGTGTAGACTTTTAGCAAGTAGCTACCCAAACTAACTAGTAAGTCCTAATCTGAACTGAAAGCAATAAACAGCGGAAGAAAACAACAACAAGGACAAACAATAGGAAATTTAATGCATAGTAAAAAAGGGGCACAGGAATTTTTTACCGAGGTTCGGAGTCATCCTCCTACTCCCCATTGAGGCAAGCCCTTCACAAAGGACCGGCTCCCTCTCGAGCCCGCAGCCTCATTTCACTCTTGATTGCTTTTCACCACTCCGGTAGGCAAGCACCTAGCATTCACAAACCATCTTGAAGGCTTCCACAAGCACCATTGGCAAGCTCTTCAAGAACACCTCCAACTAGCCGTCTAGGATTGATATTCTATGGATAATAAACTCTCAATCAGGACATAGTTCTTTTGGAGCTATTTGAGTATTTGGCCTTTTTGTGTCATTGTGGTGTAGCTGAAGAACAGGGCTCAATTTCAGGCTTGATGAGTATGAGAATGATATTCTAGGCCAAGAGAGCGTTATGCAAGGAGTTTCTATGACCTTTTATAGGCTAAAATTTGAATAGGAGCCGTTTGAAAGAAATTCTAGCCGTTAATAATATGACAAAAATGTTTTTGCAAAAGCACTGTCAAAGTTGCTTTAGCAACGGACACAAACCAACGGTAATAATAATTGAACAAAAAGGTTTCAGTGTGCGACGGACAAAAGTTCAGAGATATCACTTCTCATGGCAGACTGTCCGACGCAAACAAGTTTTTGATTGCGTGCGAACGCTTAGAATATTTATTGTGAACGGACAAGTCCGGGGAAAACTACACACCTACTGGACGAAAACGTAGGAAGGAATTGTGACAAGAGTATGATGGACTGTCCGGCGTGAACTAGAGAATTTCTGAAGATGGCACCGGACAAGGCCCAAAGCTCAAGACTGGAATGTCTGGCGTTAACTTGGATGTTTCTGGTAGAACGCCGGACCGAAAGAAATAGGAAGAACTAATTGTCCGGCGTGAACTTGAAAACTTCTGAAGAAACGACGGACTGAAACTAAGACAGAAAGAGGGCTAGTCCGGTGATAACTTAAGATTTTCAGGCAAAGAAGGAGTCTAGAAACTTCTTAGGATTTGAGTTGCTCCAAGGTAACTTTTATGTGATCGAGAGACTTATTACCCATATAACTAATAAAATGAAACCCCCTTAATAGTACGGCAAAGAACAAAACACAAAACTACCTACAAGTTTAAAACTGAAAGGATCGCTATACCGCCTAGGGGGGTGAATAGGCGAATAAAACGAAATTGCGGAATTAATAAACTAAATACAGTGACCAGCCCGTTGGATGTTCCGATGCAGATCGGATGTTCCGACCTGGTCCAGTAACCCCTGCGTCGGATGTTCTGATCTGGGTCGGATGTTCCGATGGCGTCGGATGTTCCGATCCTGGGTATTCTGGATTAGTTGAAAACCTGCAGTAAAAACTGTTTTTTCGCAAAACCAAGGTTAGATCTATTCAAGAATACTGAGAACATGTCAACACCAACAGTAAAAACACCAAATCAAGACCAAGACGAAAACACAGCGATTTTTGTTTACCGATGTTCGGATCTTTGAAGGGAGATTCTACTCACCGTTAGGGAAGGCACAAAGCCCGGATCACCAAGACCCTAATCCCCTTCCCGGCGAAGCACAAAGCACTCACCGGCAATCGCTAGTTGAATCCTTTTCCTTGCGGATGTAGATTCGCACCTTCACAAACTCCGAAGGCATGCCACACAAAGATCGGCGACACCTAGCCGTCTAGGAGTCCTTCAAGCCTCCAAGAGTAACAAATGCGATGAAGAAAAGTAGGAATCGCTAAGTGCTCAAGAATTAGACTATAATTCGTGGAGCACTTGGGTTGCCTTGATCTCTCTAGATCTAGATCTCACAAGATGAACAAGAGAGAGACAAAGCTAGGGTTCTTGAGAGAGATGAATATGAATTAGGCTCAAATTAGGATGTAATCAGAGTGAGTAACCTTTTGGCTGGTATTAGAGAAGGTTTTAAATAAGGAATCCCGAAAACTAGCCGTTGCTGCAGTTAATCCCGCATCAGATGTTCAGACCCCATCGGATGTTCCGACCCGCGTCGGATGTTCCGACCAATGTTCCGATGGACTGCTCACTGGATGGTATTGAAAACTGGCAGGCTGGATCACCATCGGATGTTCTGACCCTTGTCAGATGTTCTGATGATGTAGGTTCTGTATGAGATGTATTTTGAGTGGAAAATTCACACGAACTTCGAGATACCTATTTTGAGCACTTAGGAACCTTTATAGACTTCCCAATTGCATCCCTCTTCATAGTACGGCATCCCTATGACTCAATAAATAAAGATTTACAAGTAAATACTAGTCTTGATGCCTTCTTTCAATATATCCACTTTTGAGGGGTACACCATCACATGTAAACATGTACCTCATGGATTAAACCTGTATAACATCTGTGCACAATTCTCCAATAGAAATATTAGCTCTATAATTGTTACTCATTAATCACCAAAATCATTTAGGGCCTAGATGCACTTTCAAAAACTTATCCCAAGCTTAAACTTGTCAAGAATGTCCTTAATCTTGTCTTTGAGCTTGATGCCGCAGCAGAAAAGGAGAACACTCACAATTTTGAGCCTAAATGCTCTGAAGTGAGTACAATTGAGATTCTTTGGGTCATCCTCACCAAAACTCTTTTAAATAAACAATTACTCAGAAAATTGGGGGGCCTAGATGCTACAGAGGAGAACTGACTAGAATATCTCGACTGACAGGAGGAAGCCAGGGACATCGCAACAATCCAGTCGGGTAAGTATCTTCAGGGCTTACGTCACTATTACGAGCACAATGTTCAAGGCATCGCTTTCTCTAAATGAGATCTGGTTCTAAGAAAGAATCAGAAGTGAGCACAATCTCTCCCCAACATGCGAAGGTCTTTACATTGTTGACGAGGTGACACACCTGGGGGCTTACAAACTCAAACGCGAGGATGGCATGATCGTTGGCAACTCGTGGAACATAGAGCAGTTTTGTCGCTTTTATGCTTAAATTTTGTAGTCAATTATGTTGTTATGAGCAAACTTTTCATCACCATAATCTTTTCTTGTAAATATAAGTTGTTTCTTGACTTGCTACTTAGTTGGTATCCAGCTAAGCAGTAAGTCGGGGGGCTACACCGAATGAGTGCGCCTTTGCACATAGCTTTTCCCGTTGCTTTTGCCTCTTTTCTCTAACGATTATAAAGGAATCCAAGTATGATTAATTTTGAATAGTGAAGTTCTGACCCCATGACGAGGAACTCTAGTCACTCAGAACACATGCCCGGGATTAAGTGCCATGATCCGACTCCGACGCTAGGGCAAGACTAGTCGGCCAGAGTGCATAACGAAAGGAGTCAACTGCTTGGAGGAATTTAGATCAATAAAGAAAAGGAGAAAAAGGATTTAAAGCTATATACAGAGCAGTCAGATATCACGTTTGAGTAAATGTTACAGGGGTCTCAAGTCCAAATTTTCTACTAAGACGATGGAAGTATCCTTAACCTCCTCAAGAAAGACGGCGGCTTGGTCATCGTCAACTTTGCAGGCAAAACCCTCCAAGACCGCGTCTAAATCCACTCGGGGATAGAGCGATTTCATGATCGCTAGAGTTTGGCTGGCACTTTTGGTCGCTGTCTCCTTCAAGTGGCTCCGAGCCTTACGAGCGCCTCCTTCAACAGAAGGATGACTTGGCTTTCGTCGCTCGGCCCTGCATCTCTTGGAAGTAGGAGAGCTTGTTGTAGGATGCTTCCGCGATCTTGACCTTCTCATTAAGAACGTAAAATTGCGCATGCGTCTTCTTGTATTCTGCAAGCAAGAAATATCATCATCGAGTACACTACAAGCATGATAAATATACAGATGAACTTGTTGTGCCCTGTTGTTGACACCCAAATTTGGCAAGAAAATTGGATATTGCGAAGTGGCTAATTTCATCAGAATTACTGGGCCGAATCAAAAATAGGCTTCATCGACAGAGGAAAGAGGCATATTGAGAAATGTCGATAGTTACAACACTCCGAAAGAATTACGCTCTAATCAGAAGATATCCTCCACGACGCGGTAAAATAGGTTGTATCGGTTTCGGTTTTGTAATAGTATAAATAGGCTCCTAGGTCTCGTGAGAGGGATATACGACGTATACAAAACACAACTACTTTTCTCAAATCCGATTGACTTCGTCGAAAGGCTTCAACTCGCAGGTAGAGCTATCTCGATGAGATAATCGATTCTCTTCTTGTAACCCGTATGCATGGCTGTATCATCTTGATCTCGTGTATACAAAGCATGATAAACTGTCTCGGGTTTTATCGATCTTTAATGTGTTCTCGCATGTTACACTGTCTCGATATAATCGATCTGTAATATGTGTTTATCCTGCAATGTCGATCGTCAATTATCTTATGTGCTTCTCCTGAATCCGATATATGCGACTGTCTCGTTTAATCGATCTTGCGTATATTTGTTTAGGGATTTTGCATGTGTAGTGATTTGCCGATCAACGTTGTATTTACCTATATTAGTCTTAAACCTTTAAATCGGTTCATCGGTTCACATCTAGATTTAGATCTGAATATTGTCTTGGCTTGACCAATCTTTTCAATCTATTCTTTGATTTGATTTGATAAATTGATCTGAAGACTTATTGCTAATTCTATTCATAAAATACCAAAAAGAGATTTAAAGATTTATTCTTAAATGTTTACTTCATTTACCGCTCTATCAGGCATTAAGCCGATAGATTTATTATCGTCCTTCTTAAAGCCGGTTCTTAAAACCTGATCTGGCTGTTCCTAAAGCCGATTAGGGCCAAGTCACCGACAGTTTATCCCTTGTCAATTTACAGGTCAAATTGACTTGCACGCTTGGTTCTTGGATGCGACGCAAGCCCAGACTTGACGCTTCGTGTGTTTGCGAAGATCTCACTTTTCGTGTCAACACACTTTTTGGCACGCCCGATGGGACCCCAAGAATCAAAAGCAAGAAGATGACGCGCACCGATGCCGAGGCGGCGTTAGAGGCACTTAAGCTCGCAGTAGAGGCTGTGACATTTGCTGAATTGTGCCCTGATCAGAAAAAAGAAATTGAAGATAGGCTCGCTGAGATCCATGAAGAAAACAAGAGAAGAATGCTGACGGGTCATCGGAAAACTCGTAGTGGCCAGATCACAAAACCTTCCATTGAAGATCCATTGCTGACTGGGGATTTTTCCGAAGTCATAAGGGATCAGATTAACAGTTCCGTTTACCGATCGATGCTGGATCAATCATCGGTTTTAGGGTGGATCGTGCAAAAGGGAACTAGCGCTGTTTTGCATAATATCATGAATGGGCAGACTCCTCCGAGGAATCGAAATATTCCACAAGAGATGAATTTGGGGAACCAATACACACCTTACCCCCAGACCGGAAATACCCAGGCAGGAACATCTCATGTTGGAGCGTTTCCACCTAATCCTACACTATGGGCAATCAATCCAAATCCGATTCAAGCGATACCGAGTAATTAGGCTATAATCCTGGTACCAGATTCGATCTATCAGCCGATTAGCTCTGGGATGAATGAGAATCTGGAAGAGATGACAAGGAACCTGGTATACAATATGATGAAACAGTGTGGGTTCAACACTCTAAAGATTGCTCCACATTATACCATGTCGTACCCATCGGCTTTCAATGAAACAGAATTTCCTCATAAGTATCGAGTTCCTGATTTCGCAAACGCCAAGTTCAGTGGAAGCGATAACACCTCTACACGCGAGCACGTTGCTAGATTCCTTGCGTTGTGTGGAGAAGCTGCTGCAAAGGATACGCTCAAATGCTGATTGTTCCCACTGTCACTATCGGGATCGGCATTTAACTGGTTCACTTCACTCCCTCCAAACAGTATCACTTCCTGGCCGGATCTGGAGAAAAAGTTTCACGAGTATTTTTACTCGGGAGAGAATGAAGCCAGAATTACCGATATCATGATGATTAAACAGAAATTCGGAGAATCGGTAAATGATTATCTATGTCAGTTCAGGGAGGTGAGAAACCGATGTTATAGCCTTTCACTACCCGACAATGAATTAGCAGAATTGGCTTTCAAGGGTTTATTACCCGTTAATCAGAAGGTGAGCAATCAAGAATTTGCTGATATCTCTCACCTGGCCCACAAGATCGCGCTGTATGAGAGCCGATTCTCTGATAATTCTTAGCCAGGTCAAGAGTATAATAATAATAATAATAATAATAATAATAATAATAGAATTTGCAGATATATCACATTTGGCTCACAAGATCGTGCTATACGAAAGCCGATTCTATGATAATTCATACCCAGGCCAAAAGGGGTATCGGAACAATAACAATAATAATGGTAAAGATAAAGCTATCAACGTTGTTGACACTGATGAGGTCGAGGACTCAGACGATTCCGATACTGAGGATGTTGGTGCTTATGTTGCTGAATGGGTGAGCAGTAAGAAAGAATTCGAGCTTGGGTGGATAAAGCCTAAAAATTCCGAGAAGAGCAAGTATTCTTTTGACACATCCAAGTGTCATCGGATTTTCGATCATTTATTACAAGAAAAGCAGATTCGGCTTAAGCAGGGGCATGTAATTCCTCCACTCGAAGAACTCAAGAAGCGGAAATATTGCAAGTGGCATAACTCTTACTCACACTCCACCAATGAGTGCAATGTTTTCAAGGAAGTTGTGCAAAAAGCGATCGAGAGCGGACAACTTTGATATCAAGGTAAAAATTAACGGATTGATACAGAACCTTTTCCAGTCGGCTTTGTTGGAATGGTTGATGCCAAGAGAAAAAGGCGATGATTCCGGGGATTCTAATCGGTTTAAGGTGCTCGTTGGTTCTAAGAGGATTGTGCTGGAAGAAAGGCCAGAATTGAGATTCCGAGCAGCAAGCCGATGGGGTGGTGAAAAAACTGGTGAATGGCGCGAGGAGAGGCGTGGAAGAGATAATCCGATTATTAAGCCAAAGCCAAAACCAACTTTCAATCAGTTGTTGGAGAAATATGATCGGGTGGCTAAGGATACGTCTCGTCGAAGCATCAGATCAAATACTCCTGAGCCCATTCAGAAGAATTCAGGGAATCAAGATTGGGAGAGGGAACATTGGGATTGTCCTTTTTTCCGATATTGTTGGGAAGAAAGGATGTCTTTGCCTACTCTTGAGAATTGCCCTATGAATCACGCGTTTATTCCACCAGTGAAGAGAACATCGGTAAAAGATCGCCTAGTTTTTCCTAGTGAGAAGTCTGAGGATATTCCGATGAAAGCAAATGCCGATGTGCGTCAGCCTCCCAAAGTGCCATTGCCGCAATGGTGCCCAAGTGGAATCACGAAATCTCAGAAGCGTCGCTTGCAGCGGATGAGAAATACTGAGGCGAAGGAGGGGAAAGCTGAAAAGTTCAGAGATGCTCTGCTGGAGCAGGAAAAGCCGATGAGGCCAGCCAGGGGCAAACAAGAGTGGAGACCAAAGCTGAGATCGGCTGTTATTATTGATGCTAATAAGGATTCTGATGAAGCCTCGATTGCCACCAACATGGTTTGTATATTGCCTCGAAAATTCATGTGTGATTATGAGGAGGCTGCTGCAGAACTAGTAGTTGGAGCGAAAGACGCTATATTCAAGAAACCTGAGAATTCCCGATTACACTTGAAGCCATTATTCATCATGGGTTATGTCAATGGGAAGCCGATATCAAAGATGATGGTAGATAGTGGACCTACTGTGAATCTGATGCCGTATTCCGTGTGTCGGAAAATTGGAAAGTCTACAGAGGATCTGGTGAAGACCAATATGGTATTGAGCGACTTCAATGGAAATCCGACAGAGGCTAAGGGAATTCTGGTGGTGGAGCTCACAATGGGAAGCAAAACAATCCCAACAGCCTTCTTTGTGATAGAAGCAAAAGGAAGTTATAATGTGTTGTTGGGGAGAGATTGGATACACGCTAATTGCTGCATTCCATCAACACTGCATCAGATTTTGATCCAGTGGATTGGCGAACAGATCGAAGTGGTTAGAGGAGAATCTTTAACTGCAGAAACTGATTGTGCTGAAATCTATGGTAATCTAGAGGCATTATCGGGAAAACCTTTAGAAGAATGTGATTTCATCAGCTTTAGTAAATCTGGCTTTAACCCGACGACACTGGAAGCACAGTCAGTTACTCAAGGACACGAGGGTTTTTTATGGGAACCGCGGCTCTAGAGGAGATCGAGTATAAGATGGGCCAAGGCTTTATATCGGCTGATGATCTTGAGAAAGTCGATATAGGGACCATGGTAAAGAAAGGCCCACTTATATCAGTAAACAGTTGCCGCGGGAATACAAGGATCGGCTTATTCAGATTATTAAAGATCGGGTTGATTGCTTTGCTTGAAAATACCATGAGATGTCTGGTCTAAGCCGATTTATAGTTGAGCATAAAATTAAAATGAAGCCAGGATTTCGGCCAGTAAAACAAGCACCAAGGAGTATTAGTTGGAAGATTTATGATCAGGTAAAGCTGAAATTCAAAGGTTGCTGGATGCAAAGTTTATTCGGCCATGCAAATATGCCGATTGGATTTGTAATATTGTGCCAGTTGGGAACAAAGATTCCGATAAGATTCGGGTGTGTATCGATTTTCGGGACTTGAATAAGGTAACGTACAAAGATGAATACCCGATGCCGATTGCTCATAGGTTAATTGACGCTGCTTCTGGTAATCGGATTATCAGTTTTTTAGAAGGCAATGCTGGATACAATCAAATCTTTATGACCAAAGAAGACGTGAGCAAGACTGCGTTCATGTGCCCTGGAGCTATCGGCTTATTCGAATGGGTTGTCATGACTTTTGGGCTGATTAGCGCCGGGCTACCTATCAGAGAGGAATGAACTTGATTTGCCATGATTTGATCGGTAAATTGGTTGAAATTTACATTGATGACGTGGTAATCAAATCTCAAGAAGAAGAACAACACTTAGCTGATATTGTGACCATGTTGGATCGGTTTCGGAAATATGGTATGAGGATAAATCCAAAGAAGTGCGCTTTTGCAGTATCGGCCGACAAGTTCTTGGGATTTATGGTGCATCAGAGAGGAATCGAAGTGCATCCCGATAGAGTAAAGGCGATTCTGAACACTAAACCTCCAGATTCAAAGGTTCGTCTACAAGAGCTAATTGGTAAGATTAATTACCTGAGAAGATTTATTTCAAATTTATCGATAAGAATCATCCCATTTTCTCCATTGCTTAAGTTAAAAAATGCTGATAAGTTTATTTAGGGACCAGAGCAGCAGAAAAGCATTTGATAACATCAAGGAATACTTGATTAATCCACCTGTTCTAGTCGCTCCAAAAGAAAATTTACCGTTTAAGTTGTATTTATCGGTATCGGAAAAGACAATTGGGGCAGTTCTGGTCCAGGAGATGGATGGAAAAGAGCATGCAATCTTTTATCTAAGTAGAAAATTGTTGGGTCCAGAAACCCGATACACGGTGGTGGAAAGGTATTGCCTTTGTCTGTACTTTGCTTGCACTAAGTTGAGGCATTATTTGTTGGGTGCTGAGTGCAAAGTGGTTTGCCAAACCGATGTGGTCAAATACATGCTTAATGCTCCAATTATCAAAGGACGTCTCGGAAAATGGGCCTATACTCTCATCGAGTTTGATTTAACGTATGAATCTCCAAAAGCCGTCAAGGGGCAGGTGTTAGCCGATTTCATCACACACCATCAAGACATTAATCTCTCGATTCTTTTGCCATGGGTGATGTTCTTTGATGGATCGGTTTGTGAGAAGGGATGTGGAATCGGTATTTTCATGGTATCCCCTGGTGGTGTATCTTACCGATTCAGTGTTACTGTGGATTTTGGGTTGACCAACAATCAAGTTGAATATGAAGCTTTGATTCAAGAATTGGAGTGGTTGATTCAAGCCGGAGCTATTGCTGTGGAAGTCTTTGGAGATTCACAGCTAGTGGTTTTCCAGATGATCGGTAAATATGAATGCCATAGTGAGCTACTTCGGGAGTATTTAGAAAGGGCTTCAGATTTGGCTAACCATTTCAGTATATTCACAATTCAGCATATTCCGAGAGAACAGAATTGTGAAACCAATGAATTAGCCCAAGAGGCATCAGGATATAAATTACCGATCATTGAGTTGGAGATTGTTCCAAGTGAAAAATCGATACCACTGGGTTGGCAAGCAGACATTATCGGTTATCTTAAAGATCCTCAAGAAAAAACCGATAGAAAGCTGAAAAGAGAAGCTCAGAGGTATGTATTGCTCAATGACAAGTTATATTATCGAAGCTTTGATGGGTTATTACTTAAGTGCCTGAGTGAAGAAGATGCTAAAGTTGCAATCGGAGAAGTTCATGAAGGACTTTGTGGAACGCATCAATCGGCATATAAAATAAGATGGATGTTGAAGCGTGTGGGATATTTCTGGCCAACAATGGTGGAAGATTGTTTCAAATATTACAAAGGCTGTAAGGATTGTCAGAAGTTTGGGAACGTCCAGCATGCGCCTGCATCTGTTTTGCATCCGATTGTGAAACCGTGGCCATTTCGTGGATGGGGTATTGATATGATCGGAGAAATATTTTCTTCCTCGTCCAAGGGGCATCGGTATATTTTAGTGGCTACAGATTATTTCACCAAATGGGTCGAAGCTGTAGCATTGAAGAAAGTAACAGCTATTGAAGCGATCGACTTTGTTAAAGAACACATAATTTACCGATTTGGTATTCCTCAGACCATCACCACGGATCAAGGATCGGTATTTATGTCAGAAACATTTAAAGATTATGCTCGAAGCTTGGGAATCACAACGATTAACTCCTCGCCGTATTATGCTCAAGCCAACGGCCAAGCGGAATCTTCAAATAAGTGCTATAAAGCTGATTAAGAGAAAAATCGATGATAGGCCGCGGGGTTGGCATAATACTTTGGCGGATGCGCTATGGGCGTATCGGATTGCTAAGCATGGGGCTACCAAAGTGTCACCTTTTGAATTGGTCTATGGCCAGGAGGCTGTTTTACCAGTTGAAGCTATTATCGGATCTACAAGGGTTGAAGAGCAAAATAATGTGAAAGCCGATGATTACAAAAATCTGATGATGGATAAGCTTGATGATATGGTGGCTGTTCGGTTAAAGGCTTTGGAGCATATTGAGCGCGATAAGCAAAGGGTTGCTAGACACTATAATAAGAAAGTTGTGCCGAAAACTTTTGAAATGGAAGATCTTGTTTGGAAAACGTTTTTACCGATTGGTTCAAGAGATCCGAAATATGGGAAATGGTCTCCAAACTGGGAAGGACCGTTTAAGATCAATCGGATTATTCTTGGAAACACATATATTTTGGAACCACTTGAAAGGCAAGTTTTCGGTAAAGCGATTAATGCTAAATATTTAAAGAGATATTATCCAAGTGTTTGGGTTGGAGCTTGAGTAGAGAAGTTTATAAAAGCCGATTTTCAAACAAATCGCCTATAGTTTAAAAGTCGACAAACACTTTGATGAGGGCATCGCCCACATGGATGTGACCGCCACTCCTTCCCCTGCATCCACTACGGTCATGACAAGTTGGCGACAATTCACTGCATCGTCTACTTCTTATACGTCTACTATGATGGCTTCATCGACTTGGTACTATCGACCGTCTACTATGATGGCTTCATCGACTTGGTACTATCGACCGCCACCTTGGCCAGGTCGATCACGCAGTTGGCCTCCGGATATGGCGTCATCGTCTCCATTACTTCGGCCGCCACCTTGGCCGCCACCCATAATTGAAGGCGCAATCAAGAAAGGTGTATCTCCGCCTCATCCACTCCTTCAGGTCATAAAGTTCTTGTCACTCCAAAGACGGCCCAAGAGAAAGCCCAGCTCGAGTCCAATTCCAGTTCGGCCATCTACGCACAGCACAACTTCAAACGGACGCCCAGGTCACGTACGATGTCCGTTTTCGACGTTCTACCACTCTACGGAAAGCTTAGGAGATAAGCTTTCCAACGGATGCAATCTCACCTCAAAATTCATCCAGAAGCAACAGAAATCAACGAAACAAGGTGCTGCGTCACCCAGTTGGGCCAACCCGGGCCTTGTACACGTGCCGGACCTAGGCCCAGGTGGAGGACGCCCTAGGGGAACCCTAGAACGACCAGGGGACCCCCTTGGCCGTCACTCCACCTATATATTTCATAGCCGTCGCTGTTTAGACTCAGGTTTTGTTGTGTTTTGGTTGACCCCTTGTGCGTCCCTCCTCGTGTTCGCGTGTGTCGACTAGACCACCCGTGACGAGAAACAGAACCTCACCCTCTCATGAGTTGAGATTTATCAGTTATCATCTTGTTCTTGCTTGTTCTCGGTTGCAGCAGGTTCAAGGATCGATCGGGTTTCGACTTGGTTGATCGGTTCAGCGAGGTGACGTTGCGATTGCTTGGTTGCTGATCTCGTGGTTGGTAGCCGATCCATCTACTTCGCTGTACACTAAACCGACGTATCGTTCCTCACCAGAAGATCGGGCCGACCTCGTGCGCATCAAGTGGTATCAGAGCAACGGTTGCCTGGTGAGAACACCCCTTATCTTGTTTTAGATCTGTTTTTGTTCATCCTAGAGTCCAGAAAAACAGCCTACAAAAAAAAAATTATTATCGTGTGTTTTTCCCTTTGATCCAAGCCCGTTTAGCCTTTGCTATTGCTTCCTAGTTTAATTCTTGTTGATTTTGTGTTCGTCGTCGTGTTTTTGCTGGTCTTAGCGTTTTGATCCTTAGAGTTTCGAGTTCGAGTCACGTTTATTGTCACGTTTGTTTCCTTCTTGTCCATCAACCGCCGCAGATTTGTTGGTCGATCTTGGCACAAATAGTGATTGTTTTCCTTGCCAATTTTCCACCCTTTCCCCTTCCATAACACCCTCCACATACCCCTGGCCGAGCTCCACTTTTCCCCCAACTCGGCCAAGTCCAAAAAGGAAACTCCAAAACCGAGTCCAATTCAAATTCGCGAGCAAATTGTGACCCTTTCAGTAAAACGGACATAACTTTCACCTCTGAACTCGGATTTGGACGTTCTTGTGCTCATTGGAAAGATCACGAAATTTCCTATCAGATCCAATTTTGCCGTTGTCGAAAATCCGATTCCTGAATTCGGCTGTTATCAGTGAGAAAAGTTGCCATCTTCGTCAATCTGATTTCGGATCTAACTCTATCCAGTTCGGTATTTTGCTCATATCTCACTCATACGAACTCGGATATTCCTGATTTTGGATGTTTTGGAAATATCAGAAGATTCTCTACAACTTTTATATAAAGGAGTTTCTCAAATTCGGAGTTCTTCGGGTCCGTAATTGCGCCAAAAAGACTGCTATGTGTGCAGTCTGATCAGAAAGTTAAAAGGAAAAAGAAAGAGGCAAGTGCAAAAAAAAAAAGAAAAAAGAAAAGAAGGCAAGTGCCTATAAAAGAGCCGCACTGAAAGAAAAGAAAGTGAAAAAAAAAAAGAAAAAAAATTGTGGAGCTTCATTGCAGTGTTCAGCTGCGATTCTGTGACTTCGTCTGTGATTAGGCTCGCGTCTCTAGTACGATCTAGCCTAGGACCAGCACAGTACCGACGTTTGAACGCTTATTCAGCTTGTTTTAACTAGTGTGGTTCTAGTATCTCATTGCTACATATAAATACCAGTCCAAGCTCCACTTACTATTAACCACAGGAAAAGTACCTTGCAATCGCTTTGTCACCCCTGAGTGCAGATTACCGTCATCCACTGATTGATCTTGACAAGCTGCAGGGTAAGAATTTGTAAGAGCAAGGTAAATGCTTAAGCGAGTGTGACGTGAGAAGTTCCACCACCTAATAGTTCATAGGAAATATATACTACTTGTATATTTTCTTGTTTGCTACTAACAATGACAGGTCACATCTCCCATCGACATACGAAGAAGCACGAAATATTGGCTCCACCTCCTATCAGAGATATGTTTGATGACTATGATGCAGAAGATGCTTATCTCGACTTGAAACATTTGAGACAAGGTAAAATGAAGGTAAAAGGATACTATCAAAAATTTAAAACCTTGTTACGGCTAAGCGAACTAAATGAGTGTGAAGAAGCAACTGAAAATAGATTTTTAAAAGGACTTAATGAGGAAATTCGGGATATGCTCATTCATGAAACATATAGTTCTCTTTCACAATTGTTTAAATGTGCTTGTAGAGCTGAAGATATGTTTCTTGAATCATTGAATGAATTTTTTGCCTCATTAGATAGACCCATTGTTGCACCTATTGCCGAATCTAACATTATGCAGGACGATAAGCATCACCAAGAGGAGGATGAAGAGGAGCATAAGAAAGAAGAAGAGATCATTGCCGCGAGTACAGAGCAAAACATTGAACTTACGCCTACATCAACTGATGCGACCCTACAAGGTAATGAAAAAGGTGATGCCCTTGTTCAATGTGATGATGGTATTTGTGATGATACGAAACCGTCCACTGTTCATGCTATTCTAGAGCAATCATTAGTGAAACCCGCTGTTGAATTTCCTTTGTCACAAGATGATTTGCTTGCTACTATTTGTGATAAAGAAGAGTTGTGTGATAATGCTTCACTTATATCAATACCACAACTATTAAACGAACATGAGTCTTCTGTTTTAGAAACCAATACTTGTGCTAATAATAAACATGTTCTTCATATTGCAACTGAGGAAAATGAGTTAAAATTAATGTCTTCTCTAAGTACTTTAGGTTACATTGAATTCGATGTTCTTTGTAATCTAAATAGTTTGGAGAAGAAACTTTGTCAACACTCAGATTTGCCATGTTTATATAGAAATAGTTTACATGTTATTGGCAAAAATAATGATAAAGGAGAGTATATGGTGCATAGAGTTTACATTTGTTCCAATATGAATCCAACTTTTGCTGTAAATGAATGTGCCCAACTAGAGGATGACAATGTTTCTAGCCATGTCATGCTAAATTCCTCTAGTTTTGACTTAAAAGTTGTGCGCATTCTTTTGCCCCTTGTTTCCACTAACCTTTTGCAGAAACATGTAAAGGAGTCGAGGTCGACTCCAATTCAAAAAGGGGAGAATGATGAGGGCATCGCCCACATGGATGTGACCGCCACTCCTTCCCCTGCATCCACTACGGTCATGACAAGTTGGCGACAATTCACTGCATCGTCTACTTCTTATACGTCTACTATGATGGCTTCATCGACTTGGTACTATCGACCGTCTACTATGATGGCTTCATCGACTTGGTACTATCGACCGCCACCTTGGCCAGGTCGATCACGCAATTGGCCTCCGGATATGGCGTCATCGTCTCCATTACTTCGGCCGCCACCTTGGCCGCCACCCATAATTGAAGGCGCAATCAAGAAAGGTGTATCTCCGCCTCATCCACTCCTTCAGGTCATAAAGTTCTTGTCACTCCAAAGACGGCCCAAGAGAAAGCCCAGCTCGAGTCCAATTCCAGTTCGGCCATCTACGCACAGCACAACTTCAAACGGACGCCCAGGTCACATACGATGTCCGTTTTCGACGTTCTACCACTCTACGGAAAGCTTAGGAGATAAGCTTTCCAACGGATGCAATCTCACCTCAAAATTCATCCAGAAGCAACAGAAATCAACGAAACAAGGTGCTGCGTCACCCAGTTGGGCCAACCCGGGCCTTGTACACGTGTCGGACCTAGGCCCAGGTGGAGGACGCCCTAGGGGAACCCTAGAACGACCAGGGGACCCCCTTGGCCGTCACTCCACCTATATATTTCATAGCCGTCGCTGTTTAGACTCAGGTTTTGTTGTGTTTTGGTTGACCCCTTGTGCGTCCCTCCTCGTGTTCGCGTGTGTCGACTAGACCACCCGTGACGAGAAACAGAACCTCACCCTCTCATGAGTTGAGATTTATCAGTTATCATCTTGTTCTTGCTTGTTCTCGATTGCTAGCAGGTTCAAGGATCAATCGTGCCTTGCTCGGTTGATCGACTCGTGTGGTGACATTGCGATTGTTCGGTTGCTGATCCTGTGGATTAGTAGCGTCGTCACTACACCAAATCGACGTATCGTTCTCATCAGAAGATCGGGCCGACCTAGCGCGCATCACACTTGATGTTGGTACTTCACTCAACACGTTACTGTTGAGCAAAA
This sequence comes from Raddia distichophylla, assembly GCA_005191435.1. Classification (NCBI taxonomy): domain Eukaryota; kingdom Viridiplantae; phylum Streptophyta; class Magnoliopsida; order Poales; family Poaceae; genus Raddia; species Raddia distichophylla. The sequence continues at coordinate 1,323,363 of SPJY01003267.1, forward strand.
GCCGATTCTGATGAATCGCCTATAGACGAAAACATTGGTAAAGACAAGAGGGAATATGCATAAAGAAAATAAAGTTATTACAAGGGCACGAAGGCCTTGAATGTTTGGTGCCTGAGCAAAAGTGTACATCGGCAAATTTACCGATTCATCCATAGAACAATGTTTTAAAGATTTGGCTCGCAGGCCATCTACTCGCAAAACTGAAAAATAGCTGTGGCGGCATCGGCAATCATGTTACGGATCTGGTTGACAGTGGCGGCATCTTCCTGGACTGACCCGGGCACGATTGGGATTTTCTTCTTCGCCTCTAGTACTGCCAAGCCGCAAGCCTTCACTATACTATACTGCTCTTTGGCCTCCGATTTGGACTCCTCAAAGTTTGAGCGAGCAGTCGCTTTGGTTTTTCTTGCTTTCTCCAATTCTTGTTCTAAGGATTTGACCCTTGAAACTGCTTTGGAGGCAGCAGCTTTTGCCGATTCGACCTCTTGCTTCAGCTTGAGGAATTTATCGTTTTGGGCGTTGGCATCTTGAGTGAGCGTCTTGAGCTCTGCTTCAGCTTCTTTGAGAGTTTCTCTTTGATGGAGCCGATCCAGTGCAGCCTCGAAATCGGCTTTGTTCTCCCCAAGAGGCAACAACTTTTGGATAGCTGAAACCACTTGTTCCGGGAGAATCTCCTGGATGGAATCGGCAATGTCCCGTATAGCCGAAGGGTTGGCCAGGAATGCCGATTCGTTGCCCACTAGCTCCCACATCTGCTTCAGCTTGGCGAGGGTATCTAGGAGAAACCGATTGGCTCTAGCTGGCTCTGCAGTAGGTGGCTCGACGACGAAGACTAGAGGGGATGGAGTCTTGATCAGTGAAGAAAGTATCTTCAAGCCAATCCATGCTTGACGGGTCGAAGTTGAGCTCATCGGTTTTGCCCCCATCGTAAGTAATCACCTGCGTGGATACTACTGTTACCCGAACTGGGCTGCGGGGTAGAAACATATACTGGAAAAAAAATTAAAGTTACAAGAGATCGGAATTTAAGAATTTCATAAGTTAAGGTAAGAAATTTCTGATTACATCTTGCGGGTTGAAAGTTGGTGGCGTCTGCGATGCCGGCGGAGGAGCAGGTGTAGCATCTTTCCTCTTCTGGATGGGAGAGGTGTCCTGAAGTTAATATTCCGATAAGAAGAAAACCGAAGGAAAGTTATGAAAATTTGAGGAAATCAAGGGCTTACTGTGTCACATACCGACTCCGTGCTATCGGGTGTACGCACCTTTTGGGGTCTTGGTTTCTTGGTGGCCAATTTCTTCTTTTGGCTGGCGTCACCTTCGGGCCTCCCTGTTGATCAAGAGTGATTAAGAAATCGGGTTTTGAGGAGATACTTGTCATAAGCCGATTATACCTCTCTTCTTGGGTTGTTGAGAGGACCCTTGGGTAAAGGCCGACGTGGACTTAGCTGTTGAATGAAGGTGTCCGGCTTCCTCCCCAACGAGCTTAGCCCTGGGGCGTTTGTCTCCGCCTGGAAAGGAAAATTACACAAGGTTAGTTATCGAAAAAGAACAGTATGAGTTAGTGAACGCACGCAAGTTAGTAACCTCGCTATCAGAAGACGATGCACGATTTTGAGTTTCCGTTCTTTCGTCATCTGAGTCCGATGAAGAAGGGCCTGACTCAGAAGAGTTTTCCTCTTTGTCGTTCCTATCTTCATCATCGGAATTGTCAGAATCGGTATTTTTTGTGCTACTGTTCTTCGATTCTGATGAAGATTCTACCATACCGGTAATCTTCGGCCAGTTGGGTTTGCAAATATCTTTCTTGCCAGTAAATTTTTCGATTAAGGCTGTAGCTCCACCTTTCGTTGCAAAGATATTCTTGGCAATAGAATCCCACCAACTGTCGAATTTTGGAGAGGTTACAGACCATATTATGAATTTCGTCGGCATTTCGAAGTCAATATGTACAGCGGATATAATTCCATATGCCGATTGGGAGTTCAGATCCTCTCTGGCATTCAAGTGGCAATATATAAACAAATCGGGAATATCTTGTCCGAGAATGAACTACCGAGCGGATATGGCAGGATGATAGAACTCATAAAAGGGTTTTCTGATGTGAGTTCTTGTACTGAGAATGGCAAAGAAGATGCTCGGAGAGATGAATTCTTTATATGCTGACAAGACCTCACAACTTATAGTGTTATCGAATCGGAAAAATGAAGGAACTGAATATCTGTCCAAATCGGTATATGGATTGAACTGCTCTGGACCATATTCTGATTCAGACATTGTGAAAAATGCAGTCAAAGAATGAGAGAAGTCCTCTTGATTCAGGCGCCTTCTATTACAGTTGACTGAAGTCATTTCTCCATAGGATCTGCAGGGGCGCTCGTTGCCATCGGATTCTTCCTCATTCAGAAATTCTAGACTGAAGTCAAGTTCCCCTAGGGAGTTGTATATCTGGAGTTTCAAAAACAGACAAACAAACCAGAAGGGCCACCTAGATTTCCAACTGAGTAATCGGATTTCTTGGAGCAGAGACCTTACCTGATCTCGTGCATCATCCGATAGGTTGCTCCTAGCAAATATTTTCCGATTGCTAGTTTCTGCCCTGCTGCCAATGCTTCGGCTACTCCTTGGTAGACTTTGATGGGGCTAAGAGATTGTCCGCAGAAAAAGAACCTGTCCAGCCACATGTTCAAAAAGGCGATGTGCTCTTCATCTTCGACATCGCCTGTTTGCTGATGGGTGATAATGTAGCGCTGCCAACTAAAGTTCTTTTCGCGAACTAGTTTAAGGGTAGCAGACAGGTCAAAGGCCGATAGCATTTCCCCATCAGGACTAAGACCGGTTAACATTGCTACATCTAAGAGGGTGAGGCTGATCGGTCCTGTTGGGAAGAGGAAAGTATTGGCTGTATCGCACCTGAAGTAAGCTGATGCTGCCATAAAGGGTTCATTCGCTGAAGGAGGATGAAAGGAAAGAAGAATAGCATCGGTAATTCCTAACTCGTTCCATTATTCATTTTTCAGCTATAGACCCGAGAGAGCCAGTCCTTGTATCCCTTGATCGGGCTAGGCCAGGAACGGAATGACCGATTTCCAACTGTTCATACTAAACTCATCGGCAAATAACGGAAGTCTTGCTACCGAATGATCTATGAAAGCTGATGGGTCTCTCTCCCCTATCGGACGCAAAGAATACAAAGCCTCAGAATCGGAGCAACGGAATAGTACCTGAGACATATTTGCCGATTGGGAGTTGTACAAAGAGGAAGCTGTGCGCTGAGAAATCTTTGGAGCTCCAGAAATCCTATGCAGGAGGCTTGTGCGCAGGAGAATGGGTGAAAGTGACAGCAAGTGACCGCCTATTTATAGGTGCGGTAAAACTAGCGTTTTTTACCGGGGGTTTCGGCGTTACTGTTTTGGCCCATGTCGTATAATGGGCTGACACGTGTTCTCTAAATGGGCTAGAAGCGAAGATCGCAAGGGTAAAACTGTGAAATGTTCCAAGATAATTTGATGAAAATCTGATTTTAAGTGAAAGTTCGGCTAATGAGAAAACCCATTGCCAAACTTAGGGCATATGTTGACACCCAAATTTGGCAAGAAAATCGGATATTGTGAAGTGGCTAATTTCATCAGAATTACTGGGCCGAATCAGAAAATAGGCTTCATCGACAGAGGAAAGAGGCATATTGAGAAATGCTGATAGTTACAACACTCCGGAAGAATTACGCTCTGATCAGAAGATATCCTCCACGGCGCGGTAAAATAGGTTATATCTGTTTCGGTTTTATAATAGTATAAATAGGCTCCTAGGTCTCGTGAGAGGGACATACGACATATACAAAACACAACTACTTTTCTCAAATCCGATCGTCTTCGTCGAAAGGCTTCAACTCGCAGGTAGAGCTATCTCAATGAGATAATCGATTCTCTTCTTGTAACCCGTATGCATGGCTGTATCATCTTGATCTCGTGTATACAAAGCATGTTAAACTATCTCGGATTTTACCGATCTTTAATGTGTTCTCGCATGTTACACTGTCTCGATACAATCGATCTGTAATATGTGTTTATCCTGCAATGCCGATCGTGACATAATCTACAATTGGGAAGCCACTGGGAGAATCACCAAGTGCGTAGTCGAACTCAGAGACTTTGAAATTTCATTCAAACCAAGAACCGCCATCAAGTTACAGGAACTCGCTGGCTTTGTCTCCGAGTGGATAGGATTGCAGACTCTTGCGGCCGTTGAAGAACTCGAGTACTGTATGATATACTTTGCTGGTTCTGTCATGCTCAGAGGCACGGGGGCTGGCATAGTACTCATCTCTCCGAGAGGTGAACGATCGAAATACGCTCTCCAAATTCACTTTTTGGCATCAAACAGCGCCATCGAGTACGAGGCACTCATCCACGTGGTCCGTATCGCCATATTGCTCGGTATCCGACAGTTGACGGTTCGCAGGAATTCACAGCTTAGGATCAATCAAGTTCATAAGGATTGGTCGTGCATCGGCGACAACATGGCCGCATATTACTAGTATGTGCGCAAATTGGAGGATAAATTTGACGGATTAAGGCTTATTCATGTGCTCCACCAGGATAACGAAGAAACAAATGAGCTTGCAAATATGGGTTTCAGTCGGACAATAGTTCCAGCTAGTGTATTCGTCGAAGAACTTCACAAACCTTCGATTAGCCGACAGCAGGAGCCAAGTCACAAGCCGAGGCGGAAGTATTGGTCATCAACCCCGACTGGACAATTCCTTATCTATATTACTTGTTGAGGGACAAGCTCCCTGAAAATCACACACAGGTAGTGCATTGCACGCCGGAGTCGTGGCTACATAGTGGATGGAGAAGAGCTCTATCGAAAGCGTGCGTCCGGCGTACTAAGACGATGCATTTATTATCGGCTTTCTTAAAGCCGATTCTTAAAACCTGATCTGGCTGTTCCTAAAGCCGATTAGGGCCAAGTCACTGACAGTTTATCCCTTATCAATTTACAGGTCAAATTGACTGGCACGCTTGGTTCTTGGTTGCGACGCAAGCCCAGACTTAACGCTTCCGCACGTGTGTTCGCGAAGATCTCACTTTTCGTGTCAACACCTGTCAAGGTTGGCTCGGGCTTGGAATTCCGAGTCCTCCAACGCCTTGAACTGGCTCTGGGTCCACTTGAGTTGCTCTCCGAGCAAGGTGGTGGTAGAGTCCCGAGCTAAAGCAGGATAAAAGAATTAAAGAAAAGACCGAACATGATAAAGAGAAAGAAAAGACCGAACATAATAAAGAGAAAACTACAGAAACACTCGGCACAAGGACACGTACATCGGAGGGAACCAGTTAGGTCTTGACCTGAGCCAGACGCTCTCGCTGCTCGGCCCTGGCCTCAATCTTGAACTTCTCCAGCTTGGCTTCATATTCATGGAGCTTTTCAATCTTGCAAAGCACCCTCCAAACTTTTTCTCTGAGCGCTCTCCCAGACTCGACAGCGAAGAGTGAAGAAATATGCCCCTCGGTGCGGGCAAAAGAAGAAAGAAACTAATGGCTTACCCGGACCAGTCGGGCACACTCGATGGAGTGCTCGTTGAGCTCGCTTCTCTCCTCATCCTGGTCATCCTCAATCTTTCGCTCCCCCTCATTATTGCGCCATCCGACTCTGAATGGAGACTTCAGGAATGGGGGAGATCGACTCGAGGCGCTGAGCTGGCGGCGGACTCCGGGTCCGTTCGCTGTGGATTGGAGCCTACTCCACAGTTGCCCCGGGTTGAGTACGAGGCGGCGACAACATAGACATCATTGATTCAAGGGCCATTTCGACGTCCTCGGGTGTAGCAGCAGTCGACGAGGTCAGCATGGCTTGGTTGAGGATGTCCTCAGGCTTGTCTCGTCGGAAGGCTTCCTGTCAACTTGTTTGTCAAGAAATAATCCTGACAAACAAGTTGACGAGGCAATAGGAGAACTAACTACTTTATTTTGATGTCAGGCCCTTGTGGATTCTATAGTCCGACGAAACATACCCCCTGATTTATAGTAAACGTACGCACTAGATGGATGATGGAAAAACAAGGGCGTCAAAACAATAGAGTTGGAACAGGATGGCATCACAGCCGAATGGAGCAAGCATACTGAAAAATGGAGGTCGTCATTGCCACTAGTTTACAACATTACCGCATTGATCTAGCAGTGCTATTTGTTTACATCTGTTGCACAAAAAGGTTGCCTATTCATACAAAACATACAGGCACATAATAAACGAAGCGCAGGACCTCCATTTCGTTCTCGCTCCTCTCAGGCTCAGCTCCGTCCAGCGTATATGGCTGCCCGAACAAAATCTTCGCATTTGGTGTAGCCGCCGGATAATACATCCGTCAATGCCCCCATGGCATCGAAGGCCTCCTGCAAATCTCCTGATGAGGTCATGTCTTCGAGCCACGAGAGCAGGTCCTTCGATAATCCCACCACCTCCTTCATGTTGCACAGCCTCTCTTTCATCATAATCTCCCACTTTTCAAGGTTGCCGCTCGATTCATCTTTCTCCACTACCTTACTCGTCCCAGATGATTTTCCCTTCTTGAAGAATAGCTGCAGCTGCTCAATCAAGCCAGTGTATACCAGCATCGGTTGGACAATGGCAAATAGCCTCTGGCCGTCGTTTGAATCAGCTGATGAACCTTCATCTGACTGGACAGCAGAGGAATGTGAGTCAGGGGAAAGCTTGGGGGTGGATCGCCCGTGCTTGTGTTGCATGTAAGCATGGTAGATGCCCCTCTGCAGGAAAGTGGGGCGGTGCTGCAGCCAGCTCTCATAGGACTCGGACAGTAGAGAGTTCACCATCATAAACTGTACAGTCTCCTCAGGTGAACCTGTACCACCACGTGCTCCAGAGGGGGAACCTGAAAGCCTAATGGGAGATTCTGGTGTAGAGGGAGAACTGGACAAGTAAGTGGAGACAGCCTTGGCCATCACATGACGTTGCTGGTTAGCACTTCCATCTACGAGATGAGAAGCCATCTGGATCATGAAAGGAAGAAACCGCGAGTTGCTCTCCCTTCCCCCACCCTTGCAATCTGTGCTGAAAGAAGCACCTGTTGCAAACCTGGCCAACATCTAGTGAAAACATAAGAAACATTACCTGCTATCAGCTATGTGTAAAATGAATTTGAAATATAATGCTTAAATGCTATAATAGAGTGAAAAAGGTAAAGCAAAACAAAGAAAAGAGTGCAAAATACACTAAAAGATTCAGCTTTTCTTCAAGTACAACAAAGCAATACAACAAAGCAAAACCAAGGACTACTATAATCTTTCAAGTAGAAAGAAGCAAAAACCTTTTCCTGCAAGGTTTATTCTCTCTTTATTATGAAAAACAAGTCAAGCAAATGATGTTTCAAACAAATGAAAATTTTGTAGTTTTTCAAACAGAAAAACAAATGAATGGAAATTTTGTAGTCTTTCAAACAAGTCAAAAAGTCGCTATAACATACCAGAACAATGTCGTACGTCAACAACCGGAGACGACTCCCATCTGCTCGTCCTAGAGAATTCAATTGATCCCAGTACTGATCAACACATCGTGCGTACTGCCCAAGGGGAACAGATGGCCCTCTCAATGGAAAGATACAATTACATAATGTCTCATTGTTTCTTAGAGTAGCACCATCCCATTCCTTTTTAGGATTCTTCAGTGCAGCATCAGCTCGTTTTGCTTCCTGATGGCATTGGTAGTGTATGATGTTAAAGTGACTAACAGTGGTGTAAACACAGTCCCCACGACCACCGCCAGAACTTGTTGCACCCAAGTTTACCCGTTTACTGAACGCATAGACTCCCAACATGTCCGTTGGCCTTAAAGAATACCCCTCTCTACAAACCATACATGCTAACCCATCCTCCTCCTCTTCAACATCATCCAAACCTTCAATTCTAGGCTGAGAGACAACAATACGTCTACCACCATCTGATGCAAATTCTTGTCGCATTCCTAGCCCCTGGCACAGGATAAAAAAGGAATCAACATGTTAGTTTCTTTGAATTTAGAATCCAAGACCAACAGTAGCATATGACTACAATTCAGAATGACTGTTGAAAACATTTGCAGAGGAATCTTTGAAGAGCATAATGTTAACCGTTCAGTGAAAACATAACAGCTCATCAAACAGCATATGTAACAGTTACCTGAAGTAGCATCTCTCTTTTTTTGAGAGCACGGCGGCGCATTTCATCCCTTGTGGCATGCCGCAGCTCTTGAATTTTCACCCTTAGGAAACCATCGCCATTGTTTTCTTTGTTTGCCAATGTGTCCAAAAGATTTTCTGCTCTTGCACCAATTTCATTTTCACCAGGCACCCCTTCTAAAGCATGAAGCAGTGGTAGAATGCCTTCTTGATCAACACAATTCTGCGTAGGCAAATGACCCTTTGCAAGCCCCTTCAACATGGAGAGGATGAGTGGAATAGATGGTAGCTTTAACCCACTAATCCATTCTGTGCTGGTTCTAGAGCCAGGCTGACCTGCAGATGCAAAGCTTTCCCTCAGATGCCCTACAGCAGCTCTTGTAATGCCCTTCTCTAGAATAATCTCCTTCAGCCCCTCACCACATGAACTTGTCTTAAGTGACTCTGAAACTCGAACAAAGTTTTCAACAGCAGATCTCTGCATTGAAGCCTTTTGGCTTACATTATCATCTTTTGGTATCTCTTCATATTGCTTCTGAAGCCGGTCAAACTCACTCCAGTCCCTCAGGTAGGGCTCAAAATGTTGAATAAGGGCTTCCATAGCTGCTGGCTCCCCATATGTCAAGTAAGGCAAGATCCTTGCCACCATCTCCTCATTTCTTTGTTGTTTATTTGATTTTCTGGCACCTAAAGGATGGCATAGTCTCTCCAAAAACATGAGAACAATTTTCTTAGCCTGTTCACCTGCACCAGTCTCCTCAATACTAGCTGTAAAAACACTTTGAGCAATACTGATGTCACTCTCATTCGCTTCCATTGTAAGACTTTCAACAATTAATAAAATACCCTCTGCTGGTTCCATTGCATCGACTGAGAATGCACGTCTGGCTGTTTCTAGTAGCAAACCGAGAGCACCCAGACGTAGTAAAGCACATCTATTTTCACGGATTTTGCAACAGTACTTAAGAAGGTTAAGAACTGAAGCCAACTCTTCCTGGTTAGATCTTAACTCATCATCACGTAGGGCCTGGCATAAACAGGACATAAAATACAACAGCTCAATCATTAAAGCTCATTAAACACGGGATAAGAAAATAAAAACTAAATAAATGTAAATTTGTTCAAAATTCATGAAGCTAAGCTGCTTAAGGACTAGACAAATTATGTCTAACAAATATACCTGAATCATGCTTAAAATGATTTCAAGACCACCACATTCCCTAACAGCACCAGCTATAGCAAATTCAATTTCCGGATCTTGTGATTCCTCCCTTTCCTCTTCTAGCTCTTTAATCATAGGCTCGGTAGCTTCACCATCTAAACCCTAATCAGAAGATGAAAACAGCATTTCACTGATGTGAACAAATAAGGACAGATATGAATCCAACAGGACGCAGTGCAACAAGTAGTGATGAAGGAATGGATCGTTAGAAACGAGGATCAAGATATAAAAAACTTTCTTAAAATAAATAGGCGATACTGACAAAATGAAGAATTGATGGAAACAAAATTACAGCCTAATACCCATAAGCATCCCCAGCAGATCATCTATATTACGGTAGCATATATAGAGCACTGTTAGAGGAAAGGAATCTTTTAGTGTAGTGTAAATTGTGAAAGAATTTGAGGATAGATAAAACGGGACACCAATAGTGTTTTAAAGGAGATAGAGGCTGCTAGGGATGATCACCTGCAGTCTGTAGGTTACTGTCATTGGTGGACAATCTCTGACAGATGAAGGAACAGAGAGTGTGCTCGAATTGGACAAAGAATGCTGAGTTTGACCATGGTGCTTCCTCCATACTTGCTCATAGACTTGGGAGATGCTAAGGTCAAGTGATATTATATTCCCAGCAACCAATAATTCCATACCATAATCATCCTCTAAAAGTCCGATTAATTCAAGCTGGTGACATATTTTGTTTTTCACATCTCTCATTAGCGGACCGATCTCCACACTAGAGTATGGATTCTTTGTCATAGAACCCCTGATAAACTCCTCTTGAGTATGAGCCTTGTTTAGAATCAGAAGATAAACAGGCTCTGGTTTCACTGGGCAAATCAAATTGCAGAGTTGCTCCAATATAAACTGCAAAGAAAATTTAAGATCCGATCACAATAAGTGATATTGACAACAAATGATTGAAGTTAGCAAATATCCAAACAAAAAGTTGCGCTTGTACCAGAGATGTCCGTCTCTTTTTCTCCTTCACATGCTTCTGCAATCCAGAGATGCACGCACGAATAAACTGGCGTTTGTTTGCAGTACTTTCTAAGAGTAAGCTATCAAGGAGATCTTTCAAAAGTCGATTGCAGTCATTGATTAACTTTGTCTTTTGCACAACTAGCCCACGAATGACCAGAAAAGCCTCCAGTACCTCAGACAGTAACTTATCACTCATAAATCTGAAGCATGGAGAAAAATGTAAGAGAGAGAAAGAACTGCATGGAGAAGAGGTGCAAAAACTGGGGAACATGTGTATTGAGAATTACCTTGCTCTGATATTAGGAATATCAAGAAACTTGTTTAAGAGCTCAACAAGCTTGTGAAGAATAAATCCTTGTGATATGTCAATACTAAGGCTTCTCTCCTGTGATTCAACATTGGATACTTCTTTTGTTATCAAAGAACACAATGTGGTTAGACAACCACGAACGGTTAAGAAAAAACGTGAAGCCTCTGAATCAATCATTGTCCCGAGTAACTCAAAGTACTCTGCTGCACTTTCACCAGCTGACAGTGTTCGAGGAAGTAAAGACATGAGCAAGTTCAATAACTGAAATTGTCTGGAAGAGTTTGATGGGCATAGCAAGCTTATGAGAGTACATATCTCAGATCTTATGGACTGAGAACAAGAACTTAAAATCAAGTCTGACACCCAGGAGCCCAGGGCAAATTTTGAAAAGTCACTTTTAGATGTCTTCCGACATGCACGCCGCTTCCATCTTAGTCCATACTTTAGAACCAGGTAGTCAGATTTCTGAGAATCATGCCGTGTTTTCTGTACTCCTTTCACCGCATGTGATACTTTATACTGCCTCCTCACAAAATCCAGATATGATGCACCACTCTCCCATTCTGAATAGCTCAGTAGCGGTATATCCTGACCTCTTCTGCTTCCATCAGGAATTTTTCCAGATATATCAGATTGAATCTTTGAAGTGGGAATATTAGTTGCTGAGTGACCAATTGTATCATCCTTCTTCGATTGCAACATCAAGCTAGATTTTCCCACACCTGTCTCTTTGTCTGCAGCATCAGATTTTGGAGGTGTGCAAGCTTGAGAAATGATTCTTAAACATGGAAGAATAATATGCTCTGAAATTGCAGGATGCTTTGCTCCAACTTTAATAGAAGAGAACAACAGCTGAAAGGCGACACGTAGCCTTGCCTCCCAAAACTCATCTACAAGCGCACAGGTCTCTGAAAGCAGCAGTAATTCTTCCCGTGTTGATTGTGCAATATCCATGGAGCGGTGGTGTTCAAGACAATACATCACCTTCTTCTGAATCAAGCTGTTCAGTTGCTGAACTGCATCTGCATCACCTTCAGAGAAGGAAGATAGCACAGCTCTGGCAAGAGTACGCGCAGTTCTAGGACCCTGATGGATGTTATTTTCAAATAACTCGGATAAAATGCCAGCATTGACGAGTTGCTTTCTGCAGTTTGCATGTTTGGATATCACTTGTAATAACTCTAGGCATTGTGTAACAAACATAGTGCTACACCCATAGCAACTACTTGGAGACCTTGGTATGGAAAAAACTGGTAATGTGTTGGCACCATCTGAATTTTTCTGGCGTAGATATGTCATTAAAACACGGCGCAGTCCTTGTAGCGTCTGAACACTTTTACTCACTGAATCAAAAGCTGCTTTGCATTTTTCACCATACAACACACCAAGAAGTGCAATCTTGCGATTTACCTTGCAAGTTGGCCCAGGCAAAGACACCATCATCTGCTGGACAGCATCTTTTTGTTGTGAATCTATCTCCTGTTCACCTATGCTTGATACAAGTTTAATGAGAGGTTTCTTAAATCCCATCAGTTGCTGGTATCGCCTATGAGCATTTTCTGATTCTGACTCAATTGCTGCCAATCCTTTTCGCATATCATCATCATTTTCCATGTTATCAAATGAGAAACTCGGTTTCACCATGAAATGGAATTCAAAACGACCATATTTGCTGAAGCCACACTCATTGCAGAGGAAAGAGTCAAGGTTCTCATAGTTAATATTTCTGCATTGCCTACACTGATATGCATTTTCATGGCAGTTGCCACAGATACCGTGCTTATCAGTCACAGGTCGGCTGCATCGTGGGCACTGCAATGACTCAAGGGAAGAGGCTTGAAGATTTTCATAAAATGAATCAAGCTCAATCATGAAATTGCATGCTGTAATTGGGATGGGGAATTCAACCTTCAATTCAGTTTGATTAAAAGTAAGATGGCAGCTTTTAGCGCGCTTCCACAGAGACCAATTATTCTTGAGTTCTGATAAGTCTGTTACAGGTCTGTTGTTGTAATACAGGTTGAGTACTTTGACTGACTTTGACTTACGAGCATCATAAACATTCATTGTCACTGACTGTATAGTAAAGCTTCCAGTACATTTTATTATTATCCTGTTGTCAGTATATTTGGTCTCAGACTTTAGGCTTTCAAGCTTCATTCTTGAATAGGGAACATCTGGGCAACTGCAGGTAACACAAGGCTCACTCTCCAAATAATAACCATCAAACTCCACTAAGCAACTCAATGTGTTGTATATACGGGAATTTGGATGATTTGCCAATAGCTCATTCTGCGAATGAAGTGTGTCAAAAATGCAGCTTATTACATCAGATGCTAAACATTTATTCATAAGTTCAGTGTCATTCTGATCTGCACTAGAATCATTTGCTTTTCCTAGTAAACAGGCCATGAGGTCAGTGTAATCAACAATATTCTGGCCATACATGGGAAGATATTTCACCTTCTGTAGTAGAATTGTCAACATAGTTTCCTTAAACAAGCTCTTTGCATGGTGCCACAGTCCAAATAAAACACATTTGGCCTCATGACGGACACTTGCTGAGTTCCATTCCAGTAAGAATGTATCAACAAAACGCTTCAACACATCACCTTCCTTGTCATTGAACATTTCCACAGGTTGCTCCATATCCAAGCAGGATTTTTCTGGGGTGGTTTCAGACCCATCATCACCTTTTCGCTTCTTTTTTGACTCCGAAGAATGTGAACTAGTTCTTGTTGAAGCACCCAGATCCTCACTCTCAGTTTTTTGCACACTATGATTGACATCTTTTCCGGAATAGAAGGCCAAATTTAAAAGCTTGAGAGTCTTAATAATACACTCTTCACTGAAATAGTAAAAATTGTCCATCAGAAAAGGGAGAAGATCCATGTACTTCAAGCAGAATTTTTGCCAATTTCTGGGCCTTGCTGCAGCCACATCACATAGAGTAGATAAACATTTTATAAGCTTCACACTTCTTTCATAGGGGACAGGATTTCGAAAACCTCCAGACTTGTTGATGATCTTACGAAGTTTCTTGACTTCATGGGAATATTCCCACGAATCCCTGACACTGTAATAGTGAGTCTTGCTACCACATAAATGAAGGAATAGCCTCCTTGCATACCTTCGAACAAAAGTTGTGTGAGGATTTATAATATAGCTACAAAGAACATCCTGATATCCATCCAACTTTAGATCCTTTGTGTTTGGAACCTTGTAGCTTCTATCCTTCTCAGTTGACTTCTCCTTTTCTGGTCGAACCATGCTGTATACAAGCCGGAAAGTGTTTTCTAACAATAATTTGTTGTAGTCCATGAACAGATCAGTTGGATGAGATTTGGCATATGAATCTGAAAAATAAGGAGAGAAGTTTCCAGCCGGCAGCTCTCTCCTTACTGTCAATAAGGATCCACAGCCTGAACCAGAAGAACCACCCTCACCATTTGTAGATGACTTGAAAACATGAACAAGTTGCTGGAGTATATCCATTAAATAATTCAGAAATGATTGTTGCCTGAGTGCGGAACAGGCACGAATTAACTGAGAAGCAAACTCATTTTTATCCTGGTCATCACTGGAGGATGGAAGAGTTGTGTTTGACACTGGAACTTGAACAGGACCTTTTTCAGACAAATCAGAACTTCCACCTGACTTCGAATGAGAGCCATCACTCCCAGGCTGATGCCAGTTACGGAACATAAGTGTGAAGAACATGAAAACAAGGATCGATACTTCTCCAAAAGAACAGCGCGTTTTGGCAGGAAACGGTTTACTTATATTGATCTCATCCATGAGCCACTTAACAAACTTTTCCAAATCCAAATTTTCTGGCTTTGAGCTATCCATAAAAGGTCCACCGACTGCAGATGAAAGCCTGTAGAACAACTGCATTATAGGTATGGCTCGAGTGCCAGCTGTGATCTCCAGCCAACCTCTGAGCTCTCGAATAAGACAACTAAGTAGCCGGGAGTTAATGGCCCGTTTTGATGCAGAAATTGAAACCGTCCTTTGGTCTGTCATGGGTCCAGCGAAATCTGCAGACTCATTTGCATCCAATACATGAAATGCCGATGGTAAGGTCTGGGCATTTCTATCAGCAGGAGCATGAAGAACATTGGAATCTGTTAGCTCATCGATAGAGAAATGAATTTCATTGCCGTCACCCCCAAATGAATCTAGTTCAATTGGTATTGCTGACATGGGATGATCTTTTGAATGTGGTGGAGGTAGACGATCTGCATCAAGTATCTCATAGCAGGTTTCACATAAATCAAAATCCGGACATAACTTGCAGTGCCACCTTTGCCTGAGTATCGGAACAGTGGAACAACCATCACAACAGTATTGCACTGATGATGTTGCAGGATCTTCTTCAATCATAACCTGGGCATTTCCACTAGTGGAATTCATAACGGAAGAACTGGTTTTTGCATGATTATCAGGAGCATCATCATTCATTACCATTGTCTGCTTTGGGAAAGGGACTTGGAGAAATCGCGATGAAATAGCTAAACTGAAATGTCAGCAGCAAGTATCACGAAAACAAAAGTAAGTAGGACGAATGCAGTTAAAGACCAAAATAGAACTGTAAAATCTCAATAATAATGTAAAGGGGGAGAGAAAAGGGTCACCTGCTAGAAGTCTGAACTGCTTCGTATGGTGCAAAGAGTAGCTTCTTCAGTAAAGCAACTGCAGGTGCTACTGAGTCTCCAGATTTTTTATTTGAATGCATGGCCAAGCATTCAGCATAGCTATAAATAAATTCCACACAAGGAATAACAAGACTATTTATTGCTAGGGTATCTGGCCTGTCCAGATCCAAAATACCCCAAAACACTTGCATGAGACCATCAACTAGCTCTGTACCTGAAAAATAGAAATATGATATTAGTATTTATTATTTAGAAAACATGCCAATTGTACACCATATGTGTGTATTTTTTATATTAGTCTTATTTAGAAAATATGCCAATTATGCTCAATCTAGTAGGCACTTAGTGCAGCCAGAATTCAACACTCAGGTTGACAACGTAGCACATTATCTAAAGAAAGATAACAACAGTCACAATAATTGTTGAAACGGTCACACGTGATTCAAACTGAAATATTTTTGTCTAGCCAAGCCAACAAGAACATGGTTCAGTCATCACATCTTTTAACACAAATCTTTTTGATCGACATTTAGTGCAGCTTGCATTTTATTTCCAGAATGGAAGAAAAGAAGGGTCAAGATATTGAAAAATACAATGGCATTCTAATATGTCTTTTATGTGCATGTATGGCCCATATCACATGAATGGCAACATATGCCTTTATGCCTTTATGTTGATTGGCAACATAGAAGCAATAACAATAGAAAACAATCCATGATGTATAACCCGCAAAAAAACCAAGGGAAACAGTTCTATGTCATGAATCTAGGAAGTGGGATCCATGGCAGGGAGAAAGAGTAGGCTTATCTTCAGCTTAATAGATTGATCCATTATAATCCTTGAGCTCATGACATATTGCTTGATCAATAATTAATGCATGGCTTTCCTTATATAGAGATGCTGACACCTAATAGATAAGACTCTAATCCTGTAACCTAATCGTATCCCCTATAGATAGCAACTAATGTAATTATATATCTAATTTTGTAACATACTATTATAGCACGCTTGATTCATTAGTAGATCAGAAAATTAGAGATATAATTGGATTAGTTGCTAGCTACTAGAGATAATATTATGTTATAGGATTTGGAGTCTATCTATTAGGTGTCAGCCTTGTCAGCTTCTCTATATAAGGAAAGCATCCATGCATTTATTATTGATCAAGCAATAGGAAATAATTGATCAATCTAATAGCCTATTCTCTTTTCCCTGTCTCCATGACAATTTGGTATCAAAACCCACGATGGCTGATTCTGATTACTCGTTAGATCCCGTCACGTTGGATGCAGTCAAAAACACCTTCGCAGCAAGTAGCTGAGATCGTTTCCAAGCAAACATCAGAGCAAATATGAGCCTTAAAACCCTGGGGCAGCAACAATACTTCCAAAGTCTCATGCTCTCTCTACGGCCACGGCCGAAATCACTTGGCTTCACTGGCTTCTTGGTGATCTTGGTGTCCCTGTCACTGCTCCGACAATGGTGTGCTCCGACAGCACTGGCGCCATCAGCATTCCCGTGTCAAGTGATTACACTTCAGTATGTGCCTACGGCTCTTCAACTAGCTTCCTTCTTCACCAAGGCACAGACTAGAGCGCAGCATGATGTACACATTTTCAAACTCGTTGATCCACCATGAGTTTTGAATGGGGGGGCAGGGGGTGTTAGAATAGCTATTGTATAGGTATTTGGGGACCTCTCCGCATATTTGCCCTCTCTCTATACATGTATATACAGCCCAATTGGGCCCATTTTCTATTGAGCTGCTTATTCCACCGGCTGTATGGATTAATACATAAGCTTATAAACGCAAGATGCGCCAGATTTTAATACAAGGATATCATCCAATCCTAGTATACCAAAAACCACTCATCCTATACCACCATTTGTATGGATTAACACATAGGGCTTTCTAGTTGATTGATAGTACCATAAAGTTTGAAGGGAGGAGGGGGACTGGCTAGAGGAGAAAGGAGGGTCTGGCTGGATTTGGAGGCATGAATAAAGAGAGAGGATGGAAAAAGAGGTGTAAATTTGAAGAGGGTTGAGAGACAAAAAAAAGCCCATAATGCCCGTTATCTGTAATGAATCACACTTTATTGTGACATCCATGGGATATCTGACTTTTTAATAGCATTTCAGTGAACTCAACTCAAAACTTGGCAATGGCATGAATGTAAAAAGACCGATAAACACATGAATGCTCAAACTTCCAAATCTAAAACCTTGAATGAAATGCATGTCCTTTTTGTCTAGGGGTTTAAGAACTTTAAAAACATCAGACAACGAAATCAAGAGCTCTATTAGACATGTGGCAGAAGTATTAGTACCATGATTCTCAAGAAAAGAGGGCAAGTTTGAATTCCTGTGTGCGGCAACTTTGGACACCGTATGCATCTGGGCTATAAATTCTTTTATCACCCAACCAGATGCCGCACCTCCAACTCCTATTCTTGAAGTAATTGCTGGAAGTGATTTTATTACTCCTAGAAGGCGCATGGTGTCCTTAACCTGTGCAAAACAAAATTAGGCACAAATAAAGAGGGCAACAGCAGTGTTAAAGAGAACAAATAGAGCATAAAAAGTAACATATGTATGTAAACATATTTGGCATTTACCCTATAATATATTTCCTTCTTTGGGAACAAAGCCTGAAGGACACGACATGCGGCAGAATGTAGCAAAGGCTCCCTGTCACTCTGAAAGACGGCTTCCAACAAAGTTTTGCATTTTAGATTATTAAATTCTAGATCTGCATCAATTGTGTCAGTACAACAACTTGGTCGGCAAAGTGTATATATCCGTGAAAGGATCCTAAGGGCATCTGCCAAAACCTGCTCCTGGATAGAAGAAGTTTGCATCGTTTGAGGTCTTTTTCCTGATTTTCTAACAGCAGAACTACCACCCAGGACATGTTCTTCCATGTCCAGTACAGCATTCATTTTCTCTTTCCATCCAAATTCATCTTTGGCTCGACCATAAACTTCGATAGAATCTATCCTAGGTACAGATGAACCATCAAATGTTTGGCCAACAGTAATTGTGAATTCTTCATCAGCCAGGAGTGATTCAGCAGTAGCCAATGGGATATCGTACCATGATCGCATGCCCTCATCCAGCTTAATTACTCTCTGAAAAATTGTGATTTCGGAAGGGATATTGCTAGAAGATGTGTTACCCACATGGATTCGGCAACCAACAATGACGATATCAGGGTTTGGATTTGAAATAGTCACCTACAGCCAAACAATGGAGTGCATATAAGTAAATTGATGTCAATTACGCAATAAAATATAAGCAAGAACTACCTCGATGGGTAAGAAACCTGACAGTTCAGTACCCAATGGGATTAAAGGACAAAAGTTCCTACCTTGAAGCCAGTGGATGTCAGACTCTCTATGCACCCATCATCTGAAGTCAATCTTTGCTTGATGCTTTCAGAATCCCCACTTTTGGT
The DNA here is from genome assembly GCA_005191435.1 of Raddia distichophylla. Classification (NCBI taxonomy): domain Eukaryota; kingdom Viridiplantae; phylum Streptophyta; class Magnoliopsida; order Poales; family Poaceae; genus Raddia; species Raddia distichophylla. The sequence continues at coordinate 1,342,161 of SPJY01003267.1, forward strand.
TGTGTCACTGCTAAATTTCACGTCACATGTGATGCAAGTTGTTTTCTCAAAAAAGTCAAGTGGAAATTCTGGTTTTGTGCCAGCATAAGCTCTACTGCTGAGGATTGTAGCAAGACTCGTTGAATTATCACCTACACTGGGTGTATGTGAGTAAATATGAAGGCTTCCATCATCATACAAAAGAAGACAATGTGTTTTATCTTTTGATAAAGGCTTATATGCAGCAACACCAACGACTGGTGCATTTGAACTAGTACCATGCCTCATGTTTTGTGCAAACAACTCATGAGGACCCAAAGATACAGCAAGAGGAGCATTTGATTTAAATTTCGATAGACAGACAAAAGTCCCACTGCCTGCTATGAGCTCTCTCCAACGGTAAAGTCCAGCTGGCTTGCATTTACCATCTTGATCTTCCTCACATACATATGACAATTCAGTAATTGATGAAGAATCAGCATCTAACCGCCCCATGAAGGTGTTACCATCTTGATGAGACACAAATAGAAGCCTGTAGGTTGATGAGAAGTACAATGATAAACCTTTATGCATAGATACTGCATCTTTAACCAAGATTGTATCAGCCAATGTTTTCGCACCAACATCACCCGCCAATGCAACATTAAGCCTGTACAGAAGGCCCCCTTCAGAAAGAACTAGAAGCACCAACCTTCCCATTGAAGAGGGAACAAGGGTAGCATCAACAATTATGTCATCAGCCACAGTAAAATAATGCATTGGGCTAATATTGTCCTGTGAGAGATCATATATCTTCACAAACATGTTTGTTACAACCATGAGCTGCACCTGAGAACCTGGTACCCACTCCACACGACGAATATAGGCTCCTTGCAGAGCAAGTTCTATGGCAAGGCGATCAGTAACTTCACCACGACTATTTAATGTTAGTACTTGGCAGTCCTCTAACCCAGCAACAGCAAGGTAATGATCCACTAACGGATTGAAGAGCAGGTGAACAATTTCAAAGCGAACTATGTTCCTGGACAATGGCTTCACATTTGTTTTATCTGCTGTAATAGGGGCTGCAGTAGGCTGTCCAATAATTTGTCCCACATCAAATATAGCTACTTTATCCCCTTCTCCAACAGCAAGCTTATCACGAGCACTGATACTCAGTAAGGATTTAGTAAGAGAACCACTAGCAAGATGTGATTTAAGTTCTCTCGAGTTTGGATAATCTGCTTTTATCTTCAGGTCCAATGATCCACTTTTGAAAGCTTTCTTTAGTTGGAAAATATCAGAAGCATGTGATACCAGCATATCACTTCCTAACAAAATTTTCCTGTCTTTCAACAGATTCAAGTCTCTCTGGCTAAGTATGGATGGAAGCAACTTCTTGCAAAGTTCAAGCATTCGAACTTCAATATCAAGATTTTCAAGAAATACAGGAAGCCCATCTCTGAAGCCTTTTGGCACAGATAGCTTGATGGAGTTATCAGCATCAGTTGAGATATCATCTTCAAAATCAGAGCCACTATCTGCAGCCTGCTCCAGATCCTCATGATAAGGCATTATAGACTGGAAGCTGCTAGTGGCAGGTGGTGGCACACTAGATGTGACAGAAAACTTCCGTGGTTTCAAGCACTGACAATTGCTTCCTCTCACACCCCCAGCTCCACAGTCACAGAAGAAACGGCTTGATCTGGAATAAACGACACGATGCCCTCGATGGCACACCTTGGCACAAACAGAACAACAACCTTTGGAAACAGTCAAGTCACACGTATAGCAGAAGTACCAATGCTGCTCCATGAAATTACTTCCACTGGATGTAAATGTGCACACTTTGGATGCTAGAGCTCTTTCACTGTTTCCATCCTCTTCCTCATCTCTATCCATGCTCCCCAATTCCCCATCAGATGTTCCGTCATCATCATCTTCCTCACCAGAACTAGCATCACAATCAACAGCAGAGTTGCTTTCTTGATTGTTGCAAAGAACAAGGCTGTCCGAGTTCTTCAATTGCTTTGGGATGAGAGAGCCTGAACCAGAATTGTTGGCTGAACTTTTAGATGAAAGCCTCTTTAGGGAACTCCAATTTAATCCAACATCACCAAACACTGACTCGACAAAAGTAAACAGAAATTTCAAACTATGCATCAAGTCCACATTATCGACCATTGTTTCCATCAGCATTAGAGTCTTTTCAAACAGTTGCTTGAAATGTAATTCCTCACTCAGCAGTTGAACAATAAAATGGAAATATGCTTTGGCAGTATGGAGATCACATGAAAAAAATGCTTTATCAAGTAACAGTAGCATCGCGTCAAAGAGGTGATGTTGAAGTTCTTTAGCCAATGTTTCAGATGAAGGGCAGATAAGACGCAAAAGAAAATCCACTGTTGATTCTCTTAGGGTTGTCATACTTAATGAACCATTGGTGCTTTCAATTTTCATACAGTCCCCCAATATTCTAAATCCTAACCAAGATGAAAAGCAGGACACCTCCATTCCAACAAATTTGTTTTGCAATTTCTGCTTAAGACCAGGACAAAGTCCATCACCTAAAATGTCAGTAAACAAGTGAAGAATCTTCAAATTAACCTGCTCAGACTCGCAGTTGTCCAATATATCAATAAAAACTGACATATCAGCATGCTCATGGGCAAAAAGACAGCTTGCTCCTTCAGGCGCACCTTCTGCATCACCAAGGAAGAATTTAAATATATCTGTTTTGGATCGAAGGTCTTCCACTAGATCAACAATTGTAGAGACTAGTATTTCTTTCACCCCATGATCCATGCTTTCTTTCAGGTTGATGTCAACCAGGAACCCTTCTAACTGCTTCAGAACAAAAAGGTCACAGTATCCAGCAAGATCATCCCTGTGATTGATTAGATTCATGAATATAGAATCGCATTGGCCATGAATGGATCTAAATATTTGATCGGATCTTACAGCCATTACCATATCAAGCAATTTGGAAACAACACCCTCATCACCTTGGTCTCCACCTCGTGGTTGCATGATCTTTATGTATCCATCAAAGGTGTGTATGATCTCATTTATTATGAGAATACAAGAAAGGAGAGCACAGTTGCTAGAAGCACAATCTGAAGGAAATCCATGTAACAAGCACTTCATGAAAAAAGAATTTTTCTTCCCTTCACCCAGTTTTGTAGTTACTCCATCTATCCTTGATAAAAGGTCACATATAGGTTCCAATATTTCCATGTTTGAACCAACTTTCTTAAGGAGATGATGGTTTGATTTGTCAAATGCAGAATGCTTAAGCAGCAAGAAAGGATAACAGTGATCCTTCAAAGGACTTCCTCGTTCAAGAAATGAGAGATATGCTTCCTTAAAAGTATGAAGATAGGTCTTCAAAAGAGATGTTAAGACATTCAAACAATGTCCATTATTTTCACTCATGTATGCAACTAAACTCTTGCCGAGAACAAATGGATCTCCATCATGGACTACCTGCTTTTCGTACAACACATCAGTTGTATTACTTGTTTGGTGCCTCCAAATGCCAGTATTAATGAGAGAGAGAATAAGAGAAAGCCATGCTCCTTTCCTGGCGAAATTCCAACTTTGAAGCAAGCTTGAACCAAGAAGAATCTCAGAATGCAACAATTTAAGAAATCCAAAAATTACAGTAGAGAGATTGGCACCCAAATGAGAAGAAGCATCATCAGTTATACTGAGAGCAAATGTAAAAAAAAAGTTGACATCTGCAAAATCAGGGTTCAGCAGATCATCATTCCGAATAAGTGTAGCATTGCCATGATAACCTATACCAGAGAGAGTGCTCCAGGAAATAAGGAATAAATATCTTTCCACAATAAGATCACTGGCCTCTTCGGCTTTCCTATCCCTCCAGAAGCCAAGGATTTTTATAATTGTTGCGCCCAAATCAGGCAAACTTAAGCCCAAAGTTCCAACAGCAGTCTTATCAAAGTAGAACTCAGCATGAGCTGGAATCACATCAATCAATTGAGGGAACAAACTGCTAGTCACAGCATACTCCTTGATCGTATCAGCAAACATGCCCTCCACAATAACAGTTGCAAGTGATGGCAAGCAATTGTTCGCAAAATTTGACCGCTCATCCTTTGCTAGTATATCCCTCATCCTGGATCTTAACCGCATAAACAACCATGATGGAAGTGTTAACGGGTACAGCAAAATATGTCGCACGACAAGCAGAAGTCGTGATATGAGTAAAGCCCATCTTGTGAGTCCAGATGCGCTTAATCCAGGTGGAGGCTGTTTCATCTTTTCTAGGGAAGAAAGTACAATGTTAGTCAAATCAGCTTTTTCTGACCCAGTAGCTGAATGAAATGCCACCAAAAGAATCTCCAGATGAAAGGCACAAGGAAGAGTTTCACAGAAATCGCTGAAATTCAATGAGCTGGTAGATTTATCATTTGCCTTTTCCAAAAGATAGTCAGCATACTGAACAAAAATTTTTCTTCCTAGATTATATGCTGAATTTGTTCCAGCGATGATGGCATGTGCAACTAGAGCAAGTGTGTAGTGGTTATAAGTGTACTTTCCATTCTCAACATTAAACACTTTTTCCACAAGGTCTTCTCTTAAAGAAGTAGGGCATTGATTAGAAATTAGAAACATTTGTAGAAGCTCAAAAGAAGATGTATAAATGTGCAATAGGTTACTCTCCAAACGGAAAGATGTGTTTTCAGCACTGCTTTCATCAGAGAAACAAGATTGGTGTGTAAGTATTGAAAGGAATTGTTCCAAATGATCTGTGTTAAACTTCCTGCAAGCATCCAGATATGTAGAACTGCACCATTCTGGAGAGAAGACAAACATTTTCATAAAGCATATCAAATCAGCAGCTAACTGAATAGGTCCATGCTGACTGCTTGAAGAACTATTCCCTAGAGAAGTTGGCTGTTCAATACTATCAGTGACACCTGTAGAACGGGCTTCAGCAAAAAGATTTCCGAATAGTGCTTCTTCCTCATGACTAGCCACAGAGTCCAATTCTGAAACGGAAGCTTGTTTCATGCAACTCAACTGTGACTTCTCAAGTATAGCCATTGATTTTACTCCTTCTTCATGGAGGAAGAAAACAAGATGCACTAAATCATCCAACCATTGTTCATCCTGAGGGAAGATAAATTGTAAATACTCTTCAGGCGTGTATTTCTTCAGTAATGGCACCTTCTCAGATCGTGCATGACAGGACAAACCATCAATCTCAGAATTAAATGAATAATCTACAATATCACTACCAGGTATGTCCCTGCGAGCATGACTTGTCCATCGTTTTGTTTCTCTAAGAAGCTTCAGCACATATCGAACAACATGAGGAGAGTAGGCTAAAGGGGGCACCAAGCAAGCACTGGATTTGTCATATCTCCACAACTTCAAACCAAAAGTTTCCAACAGGGAAGCAAGCATACATACTTGTACTGTACAACAAATATCACTATTGCAGAAAATAATTTGCATTAGCTGTAGAAATTCTTCAAGTATTTGCAGCAAGACTGTTCCAACACCATCCCCAGAGAACACTCTGTCATGGTTAGAGAACTTAAACCGCAATCCAAACAAGACTGGCAGACTATCAGCACATCTTGCTACAGAGCATAACATCATGGTATCAGAAGCGTCACAAGGAAATTCCATAGCGAGTCCATGGACTAACTTCAAAATCCTTTGGGTAAAAGACAGCCTCATGTTAAAGTTGATGTCATCTATCACTTCCAAAGCGGGAGATTGACAAAGCTTCTGAACCAATGTAAGAAGGCGAGGTATACAATAGAGGTGAACAACTGCAAAATGTTGTACTATTGGCACCATACCATTTGGAGATGCTGCATGCAGTGATTCAGTGTTATCTGCAATAACATAATCTTGCTTTAAACATTCTGGTGATAGGGTTAACCGAAACCGTCGCAAATCATCTCCAGTCTTCGAGCACTTTAAACCTGGACAGGTTTCATTAACGAGTGTAGAAACATCAGCAAATAAATAGCCAATTGTGTATAAAACCTTAAATTGCATTTGAACAAATAATGCCCTGATATTTTACCTTTCAAATAGCAGAAATATTTCTCTTGATGGCTTGAGCGCTCAGACTCGACTTGGATAGATGACCACTGCTCGATAACATCATTTATAGCGCTAGGCTCTAATGAGTACACCTTGTTGGGAGTCCCTCTAAGCAGCACAGATTCAATGAAATAGGCAACTTCATTCTGAAAAGATGCAAAACATGATTAATAAAGAAAGAATGCTATCATGCTATGTTCAAAGAATGCCACACATTTTTCAAAAGACTGATTGACTCAACTGAAAGTGGTGAAAAGAGCATGGCAATAACATTTCAAATTATTTCCAAGATTAGATAGCAGTAAGGTGAACTTTGTTAGGTAAGAACTAGCATTCCCCTGAATTTAAACCAAGCCAAAAGAACTTACCAGTAAGCCAAAGTCATCACAGGCGTATGATGATTTTTCCAGATACAAGAGACAGAATTCCAAAGACCTCTCCACAATCTCCACAACCGTCGGCTCCACTTGCTCCACTAATAATCATTAACCAAAATTGGAAAGAAAACATTGGAGTGAGAAACAGATCAAATACTTTCTATACATGTTCCACTATTCGTCTTTTTCGCACGTGCTAAACATATTCATATTTAATAACAGCAAAGGGGGAATAATATTGGAGAAAATGCATTTAACAAAATAAGAGAAATAAAAATGTTATGTTCCCATTAGGAAAAAGTGCCGATTTAGTCCCTCAAGGCCCATCGGACCACTTTGGTCCCTAAATCTCAATACTGAACTTAGCCAACCCCAAACTAGTAAAACCAGACCTATTTGGTCCATTGACCGGTCAGCAGAGCGGTTTTGAAGTTTTTTCACTGATGTGGCTTAGCTTTGCTGACATGGCTGCCACCTCATCTCCTAATCCCCCTCCTCTCTCACACACAATCTCACTAATCTCTCTCTCCTCTCACTCGCTCGCCCCGCCTCCTTCTCACTCTCTCACTCTCACTGATCTCTCTATCACTCCTCCCTCTCTCTCTATGCCACCGTAGCCCGGACGGCGCCGGCGAGGCCTCCCCCTGCTAATATCGGCGCCGGCAAGGACTCCTCCCAACGGAGCTCGGCACCGGCGAGGCCTCTCCCTGCAGATCTTTGCGCTGCCCGTCGTAGCTGATGTCGCCGCCCCGACGGCGCCGGCGAGGTTTCCCCCTGCTGATCTCAGCGCCAGCAAGGCCTCCTCCCTACGGATCTCGGCACCGAAGAGGCCTTTCCTTGCAGATCTTTGCGCCGCCCGCCCTCTCGCCGCCGCCAAGCTCGTCGCCCCGAAACCGACAAGGCTGCTGCAGATCTGCGGAGACGTAGAGGGAGAGGCACGGGGCCGCAAGATCGACGCCGTCGGGTCGGGGTGGGGCGGCGAGCTCGACGTTGGGGTGGAGCAGCAAGCTCGACGACGTCGGTGAGGCGGGGGGACAGAGAGGATTGAGGAGAGAGATATCAGAATGAGTGAGAGAAGCGGTAGAGAGGGAGAGAGAAAATAGAGAGACTGAGATGAGGTGGCGCCCATTTGTCTGCCATGTGTGCCAAAACTGCACGTCTGGACGCCACGTTGGCGAGAAAACCCTAATACCATTGTTTTGACTGGTCAAAGGACTACTCAAGCCTGGTTTTGCTACATGAGGGATCTGATAAGTCCAGTATTGAGGTTTAGGGACCAAAGTGGTCCGACGGGCATAGTTGAGGGACCAAATCGATACTTTTTCCTTCCCATTATAACAGGGACAAAACAAAGAAATATTCTCTCAGAAATGCAATTGTGCATAAACTGGATGACAAATTATTGCCCTTTTTTTCTTCAGGACAGGCATCAAAATCTGAAGCTATAATAGTTCCTATGTCAGAAATGAGGCTACTGCCATACTATGACCTACATAAGTGGCCCGTTACAGCTTACTCCGAGAAACAAAGTCAACATAAATGTGACAGAGGAAAAGAAGAGCAACTGTAAACAAACATCTCAAGCAGAAGTATAATCCTTACTGAAGAACATCAGATTATTAAGACACTGTTGAAACTAATCTTGTCATCATTATCTTTTTGAGTTTGTGTTTGCATTGTGTAGTAGCCATGTACAGTCGAGTGTTGGACATGATGCATTTGTCTGTACTTAGTAGAATTGAGTAAGTGCACGGTTTGTTCTGTTTTGTGTTTTTGCATTTAGTATACGTGTAAACAAAAACAAGTGCAGGGTGAGATGCATAGGTGTCAAGGTGTTCTTTATAACCTATTTCCTTATGTATTACTTATCTCCTAAACTTCAAAAGTATCCTGAGTTGGCCTCAAGAGTTGGGTCCACTTTGTTTGACTTGTTTTTCAAAGCTTTGAGATGTGCCTTCAAGATTAAAAAAAGAAGATTAAAAAGCCAATGGTTTGTATTTTGAAAACGGCAACAAGAAAATAAGTAGATAAGCTATAAAAAAACACCTGGTGCACAGTTGGTTTTTTACTAGTTGGCCATGCATGTTGAGTCAATTGGCTAGTTACATAAGCAGCAGTAATGTGAGTTGGGTTCATGGAGCCATGAGTTAAGGTAATCATGCAATAAGACACAGCCCGAGTTATTTAGGCCTGCGAGTGTGTATCTAGTTGTTTGGTAAATTGAAGATGCTAGAATAGAAAGAGAAAAGCAGAAAAATGATGTGAACTAGTTCTAGTTACAGTACTAAAAAACAACTCTGTCTGTCTTCTTCCTTGTGTGTTTATGTGTGCTCTGCTCATAATGTGTGTGTGCATCCATCTCTGTGGGAGAGATTCAGATGTAGAAGCTAAGGATTCAACTCCAATAGGCACCAACCTTAATGCTCGAAACAACGCTAGGAGATGTACATAAAGCGGATACATGCTTATGAGACTATGGATTGTGTAAAAACAAAAGGATAACTACCTCCTGAAGGATAATGGTACACTCAACACAAAAAGAAGGAAATCATACACAGCAAAGACAGTAAAAAAACATCAAGGAGGCAAGGGGTTCATCAAGAACATAAGAAGAATACCAAAAGTGTGCAACAAAATCTGTGTCAACAAGCCAACATTACAGATTTAACTTCAAATTCCAAAAGTTTTGCTTCATCAGATGAAGTGGATGAATGAGAAATCAAGATTATCTCCAAAATTGCTGTAGATTTTGGCTCAATCATGGAAGGAACAATGTATCAAAATAATCTGTTACTGGGTGCCTTGCACATACCTAACAGCAGCCATACATTAGGGCACTCCCAATGCAATGGCATCAGCTGTTTCTACAGCATCCAGGTAGGACAGATTGTTGAGGTAGAGGGTAATTAAAAAGGAGAGAGAGTATTGTCATTTCTTATATAAGGAAGGTAATGATGGTCTCTTATCCTAGGAACAAAGGAAAGAAACAAAAAATTCCCACTGAAAGCATTAGGTCACTATAGTGCTCGTACTTGGAAACAGAAGAAAGAGAATAAACTAATTAACATATATAATGCATTGAGAGGCTTGCATCTATAGTCATTTCTATAAGGCTCATATATGGAAGACAAGAAAATGAATAATTTAATTTAATTATTATATATAATGCATCTGGAGGCTTGTGTCTATAGTCGTATCTATAAGATGTGGCATTCATATAGAAGCGACTCATATTAACCATGCATTTGGAGGACCCTTATGACTGATAACCATAACTAACAAGAATATGCTAGTTCAGGAAACAGCTTTATACCATGAGATACAGCAAGGTATGGATGATTCTTGCATACTCTTGAGGTCTTGCCAATGTTATTGTTAAATTCCAGACACCATACTACTAATTTGAAAATGAAAAGGGGAAGTTAAAATGGCTAGAATCAATTTCTAAAAAATCAGTATAGCAACCAAGCAACAGCTGGATCAATTCCAGTTATAGCAAATAGGAAAACCAGATTACATACATAAGTAGGTTATAGCCAATATATTGCACATGGACCATGCATGCATAGTAAGTCTGCAGCAAAAAGAAATTAAGTAAGGAAATATCAAGTCTGCAGTAGAAAGAAATTATAAGTAAGGTAATGTTATGTCTGCAGCAGAAAGCAAGTAAAGAAATTAAGGATGATAAATGAGTGCTTAAGCTTCTTGACGAAGAAATTAAAGAAATGCATAGTAAGGATGCATAGTAAATTAAGTCTGCAGCAGAAAGCAAGTAAAGAAAAGCCTGAGCTATAAAACGCGAAGAGAACAGCTTAAACAGCTCAAGCAAAACGGAAGCGACATCAACCCAGTAGATAATCCAGACTCGTCCCGTATGACTACGATCATGCAAAAAGTAAAAATCAAACTGTATGCCATGAAAGTTGCATAACAAGCAAGAGAATAGCAGACATGTAAAGCAACGAAACATGAAAGCAACGAATCGGTCCCAAGCGAGATAACCAGGTAGTTATAATCAGCAAGAAATAAACGATTATGATCCTGGATCATCCAACCATTCCCCGATGCAAGCTACTCCTACTCCCGACAAAAGCAAGAGATAGCTTAGGGATCACGAGCCAACGCAGCAGCTGCAGGCAGCCCATCTCGCAACCCCCCGCTTACAGCTGCGACATCACACGACCTACTGTGCGAATCCAACCCGCGACAGCAGCAAAGCAGCCACCCTCAGGGGCAGCCGAAACGTCAAGCGCTCAAGGGTCCCGAGGTTTTCTGGTAGGAGCTCACCGGAGCTGGCGAGGACAGAGGAGACGACAACACGGGCGGCGGCGAGGACCGCGCGGGCGCGGGCGGGGTCGGGCGGGGGGCCGGCGGCGAGGGCTCCCGCGAGCACGTCGAGCCCCGCGCGGGCCGCGGGAACGCGGAGGCGGCGCGCCTGCAAGTCCCGGTCGCCGGCGGCGGGGCGGAGCAGGTCGAGGAGCGCCGAGATCTCCGCCGCCATCGCAGGGGATCTCCGATCGGCGACGGAGCCCTAGGCGAGAGGGAGCGGGGTCGGATCGATGGCCCTCAGACTGGCAAGGGTTTTGTACTGCTGTGTTGTGTTGCCGTTTCGAGAGAGAGGAGGAGGGGAGCGGACTAGCGGAGAGGAGAGAGGGAGATGGTCGTGTGCGGAGGAAGGCGACGAGGGGAGGGGGCGAGTGGCTTTTATTTATTTAGTTTGTTTTGATTATGCACAGGTGGGGCTGGGGTTTTTTGCCTTTTGGTTGGATTTCTTCGCGAGCAAGACGGAGGTGGTGGATTCGTGTTAGGCGTCCTCTGTGATAATTAGTGCTCCTGATTAAAGTCGGTTCGCAGTGATCATTTCCGTTTTGGCCCTCGTTGATTTTCTGTTTCGTTATGGTTTTCGTTTGAAAAATAAAAAAATAAAAAATATTAACAAAAAACTTCAAAATATTTTAAAACCCTACAAAGTTCCAAAAAAAAATTATAGAGCGATACAATAAATGACCCATGCAAAAATGATAAATTTTTAAAACCAAACTCTACCGTGAATCAAGAGGCCCTTTGTTGTGCGGATCCTATGAAATGGGTGGTCTTCTAGAAATAGAAATATCCCTTGATCTATAAATTTTACCACTTAACACCTACCTCTCTAACTTTGCTATATTTCTCAATTGTATCTCTTTTTCCCATGCCCTTCTATAAAAAATGGAATTTCATCAACATCTGGATTTTATATTTATATATATAATATTATTTATTTTATTGTTTTGTATCTACAAAATTGTAAGGTAGAACAACAGAACAGATCCTGGATTCTCCATTTAGTGAAGTTAGTAACGAGAGAGGTATTGGTTCGGTCAACATACGTCGCCAGCCTAACAAAACTCGCACTTTTAGTTCTGGTTTGGTTTGATATTTTCGTCATTTTTGTACTGACCATTCAGTGTAATATTTTGAAATATTTTGACCGAACAACTCGTTTGGCAGGCGAGCAGGGGAGTAACGGAACGGGGTGCCGCGCAGTTCGCTAGCGAACAGGCTGCAGACTTGGTGTATAGCCAGGCGGGCGACGTTTTGGATGGCGACGGAGCAGTTGACTCGAGTGGTGGTGAAGCGGAGATCTCCTCGAGTGAATGGCTGACCCGCGGGAGCGATTGTGACGGCCACCACCCAACACTGGTGCCCACGACAGGTAGTCACGGCCCCATGAAATGTGAGGTCGCTAAAGCCAAGGGTGCCTAGCATCAACAGTAGCTGCCGCATGAAACCTCCGTAAGAGAGTCCGAAAGTGGAGGTGAACTCCGGCATCTACAATTTTGGCAAAAATAGTGTAAGTTACAAAAATGTATGGCAAAGCATACAGAGAGATTTTAAAGTTTCTTTTTAGAAAATATTAGGTCTCTAATTTTACGGGTTTGTCCTAAAGCCAACCTGGCTCTGATACTACTTTTATCAGGATCAGGTCTAATTGACTGCATCCTAATTGTGCATGAAGTACTAGTCCCAGATAGGGCTGGCAACGAGCCGAGTCTGACGAGCCAGCCCCTGGCTCGGCTCGGCTCGCTACGCATCGAGCCGAGCCCGAGCCGAGCTGAGAAAGGGTTCCGAGCTGAAAAACAGGCTCGGCTCGGCTCGTTTGTTGGTCGTGAGTAGCTCGCAAGCACTCGCGAGCCCGCAAAAGTGCTGTGCAGCTGATTGGGCCATGGTCTCCACTGATATCAGTGATATGTGCCCCGGCGGCCCAGCCCACGTACTGAGGAGTATATATTCCCCAAAATCCCTAGCCTCCTCTTCCTCTTGAGCCAGAGCCCCAACTCCAAGGTCCCCAACCTCATCCACCGTCGCCGTCGGGCGAAGCTCCTGTCTCCACCGTCGCCATTGAAGCTCCTTCCTCCTCCGTCGCAGTTGAAGCTCCTGCCTCAGGCGGCGCCGTTGTTCGAGCCGGTCGTCCCGCCGCCGCCGGTGCTCCAGCTTTGCAAAGAGTCGCCCCTCCCCCCCCCGCCTCCGGTGCTCGACCTTCGCAAAGAGGCGCCCACGCCACTCCCGCCGCCGTCGGCGCCGGTGCTCGAGCTTCGCAAAGATCCGCCCCTCCCGCCGCCGCCGGTGCTCGAGCTCGTTTGTCACACTGTTTGATTGCTGTGAATCTGTGATTAATGTCCTTGGTCATTGTCACATTGTCCAATTACTGTGATTTTGTCAACATGTGAATGATCTTAAGAACATGTGAATGTGATTAGTGTCATTGGTCAATGGTCATTGGACGGTCAATTTGATTATTGAATGATGTACTTAAAATTTGAATGATGATGAATTGCTTGTGTTTCTGTGAAGCTATGAGATATGATTGATGAATGATGATGGATAGTTCATTTATGATCTGCTGAATGTTCATGAATCGATGCAAAATTATGGCTGAGCCACGAGCCGAGCCCGAGCCGAGCCGAGCCCAAACGAGCCACGAGCTAGCTCCTAGCTCGGCTCGGCTTGGTTGGGTGCACGAGCTGAAAATGGTGCTCAGCTCGTGCTCGTTTCTCAACGAACCGAGCCCGAGCCGAGCTAGAACCGAGCCGAGCCCGACCAGCTCGCGAGCTTCCGGCTCGTTTGCCAGCCCTAGTCCCAGAAGATCATGGCTAGCACACACAATTCAACAATAATGGTACATTGCATTCAAGTTACATTATTACAACATAGGGGACTAAGTGTCCTAGAGGAAATCACAACTTAATACATCAAACACGGCACGCAGGCCGAGATACAAAGTTACACACACGGTGACGCACGAGCCCAACATGGCACGATTTATTCTAGCGACTAGACTACTCCACAGGCAAAGTAGCAGGCATGACACAACCCTACTCCTCGTTCTCGAAGTCCTCGTCCTCCTCGTAGTCCGGGTCCTCCTCGAATGGAGAGCCGTAGGGGGCCTCCTCGACTGTTGAAATTTTTAAAGAGGGGAAGGGGAAACAGAGGTGAGTACAAAGGTACTCAGCAAGTCGGGGATATATGCAGATAGGGTTTAGTAGAAGTGGATGGCTTGGATAGTTTTGCGGAAATGCATTTTTTGTTCTTTTCCTAATTTTATAAACGGAAATGCTTCCGACCGGGCATCCGACAGCGTCGAACGCCCTCGACCCAGCAGCGCGGCCCAGCAACCAAACGCACGCGCCCTCGCTAATGTCGTTGCTAGCAAAAACACAAGCAGTTCATTTTTCGATTTAATTTTATCATTTTTATCTCTATTTCATCTGGAGTTCAAAATTCATAGAACAAATTTCATAATTCATCTAAAATCCTAATTAACTCATTTTAAATACTTTTTATTTTTTATATTTTATATTTTTCATTAGCCAAATTGTTTCAATAGTCTATATAGATTGTTTCCAATAGGCTAAACTAATTGTTTCAGCAGGCTAGACATATTGTTCCAATAGAAAAAACTAATTGTTGCATTTAGCTAGACATATCGTTCCAGTAGGCTAAACCAGGGTTCCAAAAAACAGAAAAAAAATCGTCGATTCCCATGTAGTCGGTAGCTGCATGCCGCGATTTCTGTATGGTCAACGCATTAGTCGGCGGGCCGACTAATCGGGTCAAAAATCGCGTTTGACCGATTAGTCAGCCCGACTAAGCGTCAAAACCCAGCCCAAAAGGCAAAAAAATCCCCCACCCAGCCGTAGCCCAGCACAACAGTGTGTGGCCTCCCGTCGCCCAGGCGCCCAGCTCTAGGGTTTCAAGGGGACCAGCGCCGGAGCGGCTGCCGGCGTGGATCTCCGGCCGCCGCCGGCGACCTATCACTGTCTCGAGCTGAAGGTTAGCCCAATATTTCCCGATTGCCGCCTCTCTCTCCCATGAGCTCCTGTCCTGTGCGCAGGACCACCGCTCGCCGCCTTCCTCCCCCTGTGCGTCGGCGGCTCAATAGGAGCCCCCTCTGCCGGCACCGCCTTCCCGATGGGCTCGCCAGCTCGCTGCTGTGGCTGATAAGCCATCGTGGCTAGTCTCCGTATATATGGTTCCTTTGCTAGAAACATTCGTCTGTAGCCTAGAAGCTTATTTCATTCAGCTGGATTTGTACAAAAAAAAAATAAATACTGCTTTAAAATACTTCCTTTGCTGCTTGGTGCTGGATTTCTACAAAAATATCAAAATATATGGTTGGGGACATTCATCTGTAGCCTAGAAGCTTATTTCATTCAGCTGGAAAATAGGTTGTACTTAGTGATGACGGTACTCACCTTTGTTCAACAAGGTGTATTTTAATTTTTTTTGCTAGGAATCGGTTTCAGTGTGTGAGATGATATCATGCCATGATGTATTCTGTTACTTTTCTGTATATTGGTTAAGCCAGTGGACAGATGAAAAGAGTTAAGCTCTTTGATATCTAGCCATGTTGGAATTAAAAACATGTGCTCCGTGATATCTTAGTTTTCTGATTTTGTATGAAAATTTTCTGTATATCAAGCATGGATTTGAACTGAGCACTTCCAGTCACTTTGCAGATTTCAGATTCTTAGAGAGCTTTTGCCGTACAATGATCAAAAATTGAAAAAAGAGACCAACTTTGGTGCAGTAATTTCTTTGGTTATGTTCTCAATTGAATGCCTTGCTTATTATTGGGACCAACTTTGGTTGCAAGGTACTTATGTCTTTATAGCGCCAAGGACAATGTCTAACAATGATTTGTCTTATATTGAATTATTGATATTTGATACTCCTTACTCCTTAGTAATTAGTAGGCTGAGGCATACAGTAGCTAAATTTTGAATTTTCTGGCTACTTTTTAATTACTAATTTAATTGTGGCTATTTGCTATTTGCTGGCTATTTGCTATTGACTTTTGCATGTAACAGGATCATGTCGTCGACCCAAAATTTAACAGCGGCGACGGCAAGCTCAAAGATCACTAAGAGAAATTCTGAAGATATTGGATGGGGGTTTGGGGTACTATGCGATCCATTCAATGCCATTAATAATGATGATTTCCTAAGAATGGTGCAGGCCATTGGTCAATTTGGCCCACGCTTTACTCCTCCGACCCAATATGAATTGCGGGAGAAGTTATTGAAGGAGGAAGTGGATGAAACCAAGAAATCATTGAAGCCACATGAAGAAGAAAGAGCCTTGATCAGGTACTCCATCATGACCGATGCTTGGACGGATCAAAAGAGGAGAAGCATAATGAACTTGTGTGTGCATTGTAGCTTAGGAACAAGTTTCCTACGATCAAAGGAGGTGTTCGATGAGGCACACACAAGTGAATTCATTTTTAACTATGTGGATGTGAAAGAGGATCCTATGGCCTAGAGGGGGTGAATAAGCAATTTTAAACTTTTTCGATTATTGTTGATTAAACATCATGTTAAGAGTGACCTAATCCTAGTTTCGATGATCGAGCGAGCGGAAGTGATAAAACAAGTAACTAGAAAACTAAAACATGGCATCACAATTGATCACAAACATTGCAATGAAAGTAAGTGAGGAAATTAAATGGGAGAGAGTGACACGATATTTGTTTCACCGAAGTTCGGAGCCGCAACTCCTACTCTTCGTTGAGGCTACCCCTTGCGAATAAGGACCGGCTCGCTCTCGAGCCTATCGACTCACTTACTCCCCGGTAGTCGTTCCGCCACTCTGGCGAGGTGGACTCCATCACCCGTACACCGACTCGAGAGTAGCCACACGCTAAGGCCTACTCCCAAGCCCACGCCTCCACGAAGGATGCCGTCTTCAAAAGTAACAAGCCCGAAACGCCCCGATCATGCCGGAACGAAGAACTTCAATGAAGCTCGGTATTGGGAATGAGTGATTTTTGGTTTTGAATGATTGGTGGGTGGAGGAATGGCTCTAGAACACCTAATTTATGAGCAATAAGTGTGGTAGGTGAAGTGGAGCAACAAACCTCAAAGAGGCCAGCCACTAGACAAGTATTTATAGCCCCTAGAGCAAAACTAGCCGTTGCTCCCGGAAGGGAACAAAAAACTAGCCGTTAGCCTTTAGCGGACGCCGTCCGACGGGCACCGGACGCCGTCCAACAGAGGCAACTGCTCACTGAAATTCAGCCCATTGGACGCCATCCGGTGAGGACCAGACGTCGTCCGACAGTGAATAAAGATCACTGATTTTAGCTTATCGGACGCCGTCCGGTGACAACCGAACGCCGTCCGACAGAGTGCATTGTGCATGGGATTTGATGATCGGACGCTGTTTAGCTGCTCCCAGACGCCGTCGGACAGAGAGTAAATTCGTGATAGAGGTGTGGAAGTATTTAGGTGGGTTTCTTTCTCTCTAGAAAGCTCACAAGAATATTTTTAGGTATTTTTAGAAGACGTGGACTAAGGAAACCGATTTTTCGAGAAGTATCAAAGATCCGGCATAGTCCGAGAGATTCAAACGCCTTTTCAAATCCGACAAAAAAAACAGAAATAAAAGACCTAACTACTCTTAATCTATACGTGACCTCATCTCTCGTCCGGTCACGCACTTGCAACCTTGGAGCAGCTCACAATTTCGTCGAGGCTTCAAATTAGGGTTTTACGAGAAGCCGAGTCTTCGCTAGGGTTTCGAAAAATCCAAAAACCCCCTAGCACTTAATATTAAATATTTTTGACATCAATGCCACTATTAAAATTAGGGCTCAACAAAGCTCACAATCTTCCCCTTTGTGGCACTTGATGGTAACCCAAGAGAGAGTTAATATTTTGAGCTGTAAAAAGGGTTAGTGCAAAGGCAAGTATGCTAGCAATTTTAAATTAAAAGAAATCACAACTCGACCACAAAGGTGTGCAAACAAGTAAGGCTCCCTCTAAATTCATGCACAGAATAAAAGCACACACCAACAAGATTCAAATTTCAAAAAGTAAGGTAACAGTAGCTACAAACCACAGCAAAAGTGTATCGAGATAAATTAATAGATTACATGAAAGCAGATGACCTTGATCACTACTAACTACACTACTAACTAAAAGTGACTAGACCCCTTGCTAATCCCCATGCTAATCTCTTTGACTTCTCCCCTTTTGTCACCAAGTGACATAAAAGGGAAAAGCTCCTAATCTTGCTGGTCTTGATCTTGATCTTGATCCATGTCGTCGTCTCCATCATCTCCGTGGCCGCCAGAAGAAGAACCCTGACATCTGCGACGCTTGTACATAGACAGATGTGCTGCAGAGGGTACGGACCGAGGTGAAGATTGATCATCAAAGAGCTGGGTCGGTTGAGGATTTGGCAAAGAGATGTTGAGATGGCGATAGAGCTCTTCACCAGTAAATGAAATCTTACCAGGAGGAGGGTGCTAAGTTGAGGGAGCAAAAGCTGGAGCACCTGGAGGAGAAAAGGGTTGTGGTGGTGGCACATAAGCTGAAGCAGGCCCTGGAGGAGGATATACCCAAGGGTGAACCGGTGGTGGGTAGGCAGGTGGGTGAGGAAACACCTGATGCTGCTGGTAGGCCTGATAGCTGTCGTGGGCGTGAGAATACCAAGAGTACAGATTCGCCCCTTCTGGCACGGGCATGAACATGGCACCCATATACTGTAAGGAAGACTTGAATTCAGCAAACTCATCACTCAAATACGTCTGCTGCCCTGCCAGTTCGTTCATTTCCCTGCGAGTGGCTGCAAACTCTTCTTTGATTTCAGTGCGCAGACCTCTCATCTCACCCAATAGCATGTCATACCAAGGAGGAGGGGCAGCTGCAGAAGATCCCTCACTAGTCACTGGCACAGAGGGCTGCATTGGAGCAGCAGGAGCAAAAGCAGGAGCCGGAGCTGGAGGAGGAGCATCATCACCTAGACGATCCAACTTGGGTTTGCTGCCAAGAATGTTCAGGAAAATTTTCATTTGATGCTTCTTTATTTTGTTGTCCCAACTCCTTACTTCATCCTTGGATACGCGCTGAGTCCTGGAGAGCAGCAATCCAATATAGGGAGCTAGTGGAAGTGGTCTATTAACCTCTTTATAAATGGCATCATCAAATTCTCCCAGAATAGTAGTTCCAATGTTTATTGTTCTGCCCTTTAAGAGATATAACATGAACCAGCTGCAAATGGGGATAATCCTTTCTCGGTTGCCACTTTGAACAAACAGAGTGCTTCGAAGAATGAGGTTGATTAAGGCAGGCTCCTGTCGCAACTGATTTGCCTTTTCCACATTTATCTCGTCATCCTCAAGGTCAAGGTACATGAACCTGATTTCTTCAAATGGAGCATATTTGGCCCTCCAGAAAGCATCTTCATAGGCCATCTCATTCAAGTCAGCGCCAGTATCTGGAGTGCCCAAAGCATAATTCATATTCGCCACTGTGATCCCCTGAACATTTCCATCGACTGAGTGATAATAATTAAACTCCGTCTCATCCTCAGCAACTAGCAGTGTAGCAAAGAACTCACAGTGCCTTTCTTTACACCAAGTCAACTTCTTATTTGAGATTAATTCTGCCAAGCCTGGAGTAGGGCTGAAAATGGTGTGAACCTCATTCCAATCAACACAATGAGGGTCCCTAGGACTAGTCTTGAGCACAGAGACACACATGTAGAGCTGTTTCTGGAATTTAGTAAAGAGCCTGAAATCTCTAGTGTCTTCTCTCCGCTCAGGGAACCACTTAGCATAAGAGACGGCCCTCTTCTTCCATGAAGTTTCCATAGACAATTTGAGAACCATATTGTCCACATGTTCATCTTCAGCGACTACTGTTTCAGAGACGTCGTCATCCGCCGGGTCTTCATCAAAAGTCTCATCATCAATATCCTCGGCTGTAGCAAAAGAAGACCCCGCAACCCGTTTCCAATTGTATCCTTCATCGTGCTACTGCTGTAGATGCTCTCCAGTAACTTTTCTTGTGCGAGGAGGACCGGCACTGCTAGCCGTTTCATCAATATCATCACGAACCCCCCGGCTGCCACTGTCACCACGACCACTCAATGTTCTGCCAAGAGCCTTTCCAAGTTTCTTCAACGAACGAGACATTTCGAATCAAGTCCACTGACCAAGTGCCCACTGACCAAGTGCCAACCACACCACAAGTCACTCCCTAGACACAATCGCGGGAAAATTTCTATTCAAAAACCTAGAACTCGGTAATCAATGAAATTTACGGGAACAAAGGCGGGAAGCCGTTACCGAGCCCTAGAAGGAACGAGGAAGCCGCCGTGCGCGAGAGAATCGTCCCCTAGGCCTTTCCCGGTAGAAAGGAGGGGAGCTTGACGGAGACGAGGCGCACGAATCGGGCCGTCAACCTTCAATCCCCGTGGTGGGAATCGAAGAGGAGGACGAGGAGACGCCGGTGGTGGTGGTGGACGTCGCCGGAGTTCGCCGGAGAGCCCTCCCCGGTGAGGAAGAAGGGAAGTGGCGACGCCGGTTAGGAGAGCGGAGAGAGGAAAAATGAGGAAAGAGGGAGACGGAGGGGTAAGTTATAGAGCTGCCTGCACGATTTGGCCCCATCGGACGGCGTTCGATTGCTGTCGGACGGCGTCCAACAGTAACACTACAGCGCGGGAAAAGCCTCGTCAGACGGAGTCTGGGAAAATCCAGACGGCGTCCGATAGAAGGATTGCAGCACAGATAAGACCTTGTCGGACGGCGTCCGACAAGAAGTATGCGACGCGCGCAAAACCTCGTCGGACGGCGTCCGAGAGTTTTCGGACGGCGTCCGATGGAGGCTGAAAGCGCCACAGCATGCACTTCTGACCAGTGGGCCCCACCAATGTGAGAATTTTTATAAAAATAGTGTTTTGAAGAGATTTTCTCCTTTATTGCTCAAAAGCCAATCAAACATTCAAATATGAGCAATTTTGGAGAGAATTTTTGAGATTTAATTTTGAAAGTATAAGACTTAAGAGACAACGGAAACCAAGTCAAATATAACAACGCATTTTTGACCTTTTAGATCAAGAAAATGTGTGAACCCAAATTTTGCCTTGATTTCTCATATTGGCATGAAAATCGCGCATAGGGGTTCACTTTAGAGTTTAAGCACATGTTTTTGAATTTTGGTTCCTTTTCAAATATTTTTAATAATTTTGATGCCATATGAAATTTTTTTATAAGGAGAATAAATATGCATATGGAGCAAATTTTTCAAAAGGGATAAGAGTTTCCAAATTGAAAAGTTTGAAGTGGTAAGAGGATAAAAAATAGTCTATTAGATTTCAAATTTGTTTTTGGCTTTAAATATAGGACAAGAATGTGCTAACCCAAAATCAAATTCATCTTTTCACCACTAGAGAAAGTTTTGAGATCATGAGTTGAAATTAAACTCCCCCTAAATGTGACAAGGGTCAAAACCAAATGGAAGAACTCAAATAAGACCCAAAAAGCCACAAAATCCAATGAACACGCATTTGACCTATCTAGTATGTTGAGTTTATTTCTTAATTTGCAAAACCGTACCTCATCCAAGGGTTTGGTGAAAATATCCGCCAATTGATCTTCCGTTCGCACGTAGGCAAGCACAACGTTACCCTTTGCAACGTGGTCACATATAAAGTGATGTCGGAAGTCGATGTGTTTTGTACGGAAATGTTGGACCAGATTGTTGGCTATTTTCACCGCACTTTCATTATCGCATAGAAGAGACACTTTTTCAAATTTTATCCCAAAGTCACTAAGCATCCGTGTCATGTACAAGAGTTGAGCACAACAACTCCCCGCCGCTACATATTTTGCTTCCGTGGTAGATAGCGCCACGGAGTTTTGCTTCCTCGAAGTCCATGACACGAGTGAGCGTCCTAGCAAGTGACAACCCCCGAGGTGCTTTTGCGATCAATTTTGCAACTGGCATAATCCGAGTCGGAATAGCCAAGAAGCTCAACACGCGCTCCCTTGGGGTACCAAAGTCCTAAACTAGTAGTAATTTTTAGATATCTCAAAATGCGTTTTACGGCAACAAGATGCACTTCTTTAGGGGATGCTTGAAATCGAGCACACATGCACACACTGAACATAATATCGGATCGAGAAGCGGTGAAATAGAGAAGCGAACCGATCATGGAGCGATAGAGCTTTTGGTCCACGATAATCAGTCCTAACATGGCATTAAGAAGATTAATATATTTGCCATTATCACCAATTCACATCGTCCTTTCAGGGTACTAACATATGCCTTCAGGGCAATAGAGAACACCACCACCCTCTCGTCTTCTGGCGGGAGATGCACATCACTAGTGCTTATGTGGTGAGCTACCAATATCGGGTATCAATGGGTCATCGTCCACTACAAAGGACCATTGGTGAATATCAAACATCGACTAGTAATTAATCTTCCTTCAGGGAAATGCTTATGTTCCTACAAGGAACTTCTCTTTTTACAGAAAAGATCCTGGAAGGGATTACTAGGTATGAGATTTATTAACATGTCGCGATTCTATTATCTTTATCACAAAGAACCATGAGTCCTACTGGGACTTCAACAAGGATTTTCACAATCCATTAACTGCATATTTGTTTATATCATCTGCCAAAGTTACTATTTTGTGGAACATTTATTACATATATGAGAGCACATGTCACTTCAGGGACCTTTGACCCAGGGCTTTCACCACCACATTACTTAGAATGACCCAAAATTAGAGCTACTGACTCTTAGACTCCATTAGCCTCATGGTTCGTCCTCAGTTGCTTGTCATATAACCCGATACATGCGCTATAGACGCCATGCCATAGACTTATGTCAGGATCCTTATAGCAACTTAAGAGGAACAATGTGTCGACAGTTTTCTCTCCACAGCTCATAAAGTGAGCACTTTCCAATACTAACCAGAATTTCGCTATTTCCCAAAACGACAATTCTTGGTCGTTCCGTATTCTCAACACTTATAACATGCGTGCGTTAACTTGCTTGGTATTCACCTTCAGGATGATCCTCTACAGGAGGCATATTACCTTTAGGGTAATTTCTCTTCAGGAGAATAATAGGAGTGATGAGCAATTGCCTCATACGAAGCCTCACATGTTCGTTTGGCTAGAATGGATGGTGCCCACATCCACTAGCATGTGGCCATCCATACCAGGGATAACAAAACCGTGGTTAACCGGTCGAAAACCGCGGTTAACCAGTGAACCGGTGGGGGTCGGTTTATGGAAAACCGGCCGGTTAGGTTTAAATTTGGTTCAAATTTGAAAATCCGTGAAAAAATCTGAAAAAATTCCATAAAATAGTAAAGGTTATTATATGAGTATTGGCTGAAACAGAATTTAAAATTTTCAAATTTTCATGTGTTTTTCGGTTGATATGATTGAAAATAAATAAAAAATAAAGAATAACATATGCTAAATTGACATTTGTATGTTCCTATAATTTTTCCGACAGTAAAATTAGTTCTAAATTATAGACAAATTGACATTTGTATGTCCCTATAATTTTTCCTATTTTTAAATT
>SPJY01003267.1:1367376-1386146 GCA_005191435.1 Raddia distichophylla
TACCGGATGCCGTCCGACAGCGGCTACTGCTCAGTGATCTAAGCTTATCGGACGGCGTCCGGTGAGGACCGGACGCCGTCCGACAGAGGCAACTGCTTACTCAATTTCTGCTGATCGGACGCCGTCTGGTAACTATCGGACGCCGTCCGACAGAGTGTACTGTGCACGGGATTTCTGGTCGGACGCTGTCCGGCGGTTTTCAGACGCCGTCCGAAGAAAAATATTTTCAGTAAAATGAGCTAGGATGGTGTGGAAGAATTTAGGTGGGTTTCTTTCTCTCTAGAAATCTCACAAGAATATTTTTAGGTATTTTTGAAAGAGGTGGACTAAGGAAACCGATTTTTCGAGAAGTCGCAAAGATCCGGCATAGTCCGAGAGATTCAAACCCCTTTTGAAATCCGACAAAAAAAAGGAATAAAAGACCTAACTACTCCTAATCTATACGTGACCTGATCTCTCACCCGGTCACGCACTTAGAACCTTGGAGTAGCTCACAAATTTGTCGAGGTTTCAAATAGGGTTTTACGAGAGGCCGAGTCTTCGCTAGGGTTCCGAGAAATCCAAAAACCCCCTAGCACTTAATATTAAATATTTTTGACATCAATGCCACTAATAAAAATTAGGGCTCAACAATGCTCACAATGCCCTCATCCTCTTTCCCAAATCCAGCCATCTTCTCCCAAATCCAATTATGTCCTCTAAATCCCCACATCTTCTTCTCTCCTGATCGGGCATGAGATAGATAGGGTAGGAGGTAGATCAAACGTGTAGCGAGAGAGATTGGGTTGAGAGAGGTCCTATTGAAATAGATCGAGCATACATATAGAGATGCATAGAAATAGAGATAGAAGGTTGGGGGACGAAATAGGGGTTGGGTGGAGCAAGAGGACGAGGGAGGTGGACGTGGATGTGGATAGAAATTGATTATGGGCCTCTTTGATACCTTGTTTTAGTTTAGTTTTTGTTGGGATTGCAAATTTTGTTATTTTTATATACACCATTCACTTTATTTTTTGAAAATAATTTTTTATAACTTTGTAGGATTTTTGTCAAAGATCTCAAAAATATTTTTTAATAATTTATTTAGCCTTTTCATATCACTTTCAAAGATGGTTAAATTTTACCAACAAAAACTAAACAAGTTATCAAAGAGGGCCTATAGAATTTGTAGGGATTGAGAAGGAGAGTGGTGACGAGGGAGGTGGATGTGGATAGAAATTGATTATAGAATTTGTAGGGATTGAGAAGGAGAGTGGTTGAGACTCCGCAGCAGGCTAGCGTGAGCATGTAGGAGTTGCAGCTTGACCGGCCGGAAGCTGCGTCGATGGAGGCCACCATGGAAGCGTCCAACGCCCGGCCCGGCGCGTGCCCCATCCCTCGCTCCTGCTATGGCGTGTGGGAGAGCATGTGATTTTCTCACAGTTCAGATAGCTAGTAAGTAGACACACCGCACGTGCAAGAGCAGCGTTCACATGGTGCGAGTGAGGCGTCCGATTTTTTCTCTATCGGCTTGGATGCCCATATGCAAGTAATTTTGACGAAGTTACTGTTATTTGCCACTATTTTACCCAATTATGGAAGTCCCTGTTTTTTTATCTACTGCTTGCATTTATTAGCAATTAACCTCACTTTCCTAAAACCATTCTCCCCACACCCTCCCAACCATCTCTCCGCCGTCGTCGTCCTCCCCGCCGCCTCTTCCCCACAGTCCTCCGCAACGCGCCCCGCTGCCGCACGGCCACCTCGGTGTCATGCTCGTGCTCACCCTATGGCTAGATCTGGACGTGTGCTCCCTGCCGCCGTCCTCCCTTCACGCCCTGCTGTCAAATGGCTGCCATGGCCGCCCGGCGATCCGGATCCTCTGCCTTTGCTAGCTAAACGGCACGGTTCCTTTTGAACTGCGAGTGAGTACAGGCTGCGGACTGCGAAGCGCGTGCCTCTCCGATGAGCATGCTCCCTCATGGGCCTGAAGAGCTGAGCGCGCGACAAGATGGGCCGGCCCATGGCCGCTTAAAAATGCACTAGCATCAATTTTAGCCGCTGGATCAACATCCAATGCTCCACGAAGAATTACAGGCTGAAACGTTTTCTTCATAGACATATAGCTATATAGAAACTGAAACCGAAACTAAAACTGAATACTTGAATAGATCTATAAAATGATCATTTAGGATGCAAAAGATCAGCATGAATGTAGCGAAAATGGGTTGTTAACAGTATTATGGATCTTTTTGTCCAAATAGAAAGTTTAAAAATGTAGAAATTCGGATGCAATTTTGATTCAAACTTGGTACTAATAACTACAACACCACTGTCTGTGAACAGGTAGTCGGTGTGCAAAAAATCCAAAAGACTCCTCTATCACTTTCTTACTGGCAGGGTGCCTTGATCGCAACTAGCACCTCACAACTGATCACCATCATTGGATCCTCCCTACATGAGGATGTATTATTGTGATTAGTATTACCAAGAAAATAAGAATACATGAATATACTAATAGATTAGTATTTACCATCAATAGTTGCATGTAACTTCCGGTGAAATCATTCTGTTGTAACCATTCTTGACTATTTTCCTCCGATTGTTGATGGCATGTGTTTTCTTTATTTGCATCTCCCTGTAAGTGACAATTAATTTTTTTAATATTCTATTGTAACATCAAATTGTATAAGAGAGTACTATAGAACACACACCTCTTTAGTGGGTTGTTTCTTGGTAGTTTTTTGCCCTCTTTGAACCCAATCTCTAGTTCTCTTCGAGGTCCTCTTTTTAATCTCTTTCTTCTTTAGACCAACAATGTGTGACATAGTATGGGATACTTGAGAGATCTCTTTAGCCCCATTTTCATTATCATTGCCATCTGTAAGTTCTTTTATTTTTGCTTTCATTTCTCTCAACAACTTGTCATATGCATTGTCCAGTAGCATGACACAATCAGGATAATCAGAAGCACGAGAGGGCAATGCACTAAACTTGTGAGAAAGAAGCTGATAAGAACGTGAAGCTTCTAAATTTTGATTTTCTAGGACATTCTTGCCATTAGCATCTTGAACAATAGAGCTACGCACTCCTCTTGTCCATCGTTTGAGAACATAATTGTTAGGCAATTGTTTTATATTCATCAAATTAAGAACTTTTAAGGCATGGGCACATAATATTTCAACTCTCTCAAATAGATGGCAGCTACATGAAACTGTTGGTCACTCCATAGAACATACAACTGTTTTTTCTCCTTCCACATAAGATTCGTCACCAAAAGTTTCTATTCCAACAATGTACTCATTGTTATTAGTTGATGGCTTTGCATAGGCTGCAAGAGATCTTTCATATTCATTTTGAAAAGATCGAAATATTTGGGGGTGTACCCATTGCTGCATCCTGGTCAGTAAAGATGGTCTTGGGCGCCTTCTTACCATGGCTAGTTAAGAAAGCAATAACCACCTAAAGGATTCATAGGTTTCATCATACATGAGGGCAGCACAAAAAATAGTGGTCTCTCTAAAATGATTAAAACCAACAAAAATATCAAATGGTCGGCAGTTTTTGTTGGTTCCAAAATTGGTATCAAAAGTAACCACATCACCGAAGTGTGCATAACCAATGATCATCATAGCATCTGCCCAATATATATTTGTTATTTGTCCTTCCTTATCTGATTGCAACGCATATTAGAATGAAGGGTTTGTAGCAATTTTGTTTTGGAAGTAGGTCAACAAACTCCCATATTCCCCACACTTTAACTCCTTTTGATGCTTGGTCCGTACATAATTCTTGTGATCAAGACAAGTGTAGGTAAGATTGGAGGAACCTCCAACTTGACAGCTCGCTAACTCATGAGCAACTTTAGGTCCAACTCTGGAATCTTCGGCTATTTCAATCTGAATAGCTTGTACTTCACTGATTTTCCTTTGTGAAGGAATTAGGAGAGTTGTCTCAGGTAAATGGAGAACATGGTTGTGTTTAAGATTGAGATCATGCAACTTGTACAGCCCCCAAATGCGATCCAAGGTGATTCCCATACGAACATCACAACCTGTTCTTGTCTCATCCCGAGGAAGTTTCGTCAAATGATGTGATTACCTTGTCCATTCCACTTTTGTTCTCATATTTCTTCCTGCACTTAAAGCCCACTTGACCACCATAGAATACCCAAAACCTCCAAGCATTGTCTACACTTGCAAAGTACAATCCAATTTGAGGCATCCAAGAGGGTGTATTGCTTATGCTACAAAAATATGGCATTGATTGTTACAATCTTTGAATATGATAAATAGATATATCTTACTATAGACTTTCATGTTAACTTTAATAAAGAAATTAACATCAATATAATTTCTTTAGTACATGAATCTATGTTATGAACAATTTTGGATGAACAGTAGAACTAGTGTTTGTGTTAGCCAAGGCACGATCAAAATTCTAAAGATAATTGTACGAAAAGATAAATTGAAATTTGCTCCTAACCACTAGATTAAAAAAAAACTCCTCAATACATATCTATAAACTTTGGATACAAGACTTGTTGTTCATACCAGTGCTGAGCTTGATCTCCACTCTTGTCGCCATCCATATCATCAGCTACGCCTTCAGCCATCCGTTGTGAGTCCATCGCAGTCTACATCCGATTCATAGAACTGGTGCAAAACTACGACGGAGTGGCGCGAGCGTGAGAATACGTTCCCTTTCCCGCGTACAGGCTGGTGGCGATACTAATTGACGCAGAGGGCGCGCGTCTAGAAGGCTGAAACGGTATTAAGGGAGCTAGGTGCGTGGCCGACCCATTTGCTGCTCGGCCCATCACCGCCTGCACGCGCGGGAGCCGAGAGACACAAACCTCAGCTCTGCGCTCGCTCGCATCGCAATTCAAAAGGCACCGTGCCGTTTAGCAAGCAAAGGCAGAGGATCCGGATCGGGCCACCCGGACCATGTCCTCGCAAGCAGAGCTGCCGCTATGGGCGGTGGAGTCCGAGACCACTACGACAGAGAATGAGTCACTGCGCACGTCAGCAGTGGTCACGTCCTCGGTGCCAGAGTCCAAGCTGTACTAGGAGACAAAGGGGCTTTTTGGTTCATGGCTATGGTTTGCCATGCCAAATAAAGGCATGTCCTCAATATTTGGCTACTGTATGGATCGCGACCATCTAAAAGCAAGAAGATAAAATTGCCAAGCCAAATTTTACACTGGCCGGCGCTGCCAATAGATGGCGAGCGATTTGGCCGCCGGGGCTAAATCTGCCTTCACCAGTAGTCACTAACAACGCCAGTGCAAACGTTTTCCCTTTTCAGTTGATTTTCATTTTCCGAATTCATATATATTTCATACAGTGTCCAAATCACATAAAACAAATTTTATAATTCATGTAAAATCCTAACCAACCCATTTTATAGCTTTTATTTTTTATTTTTTATTTTATATGGTATTTTTTGCATTTTATAATCAATTTTATTTGTATATTTTTTGAATTTATTAAATTTTATATGAGTTTATATGAAATATATTTGACTATAAGAACAATTGACACAATGTACTACTGAAATATTTGGTTGTGTCCGATGAAACATGATATTGTGCTAATGGAACATGCAAATGAAAACATGAAAAAACAAATCAACAACTAACACATGGCAGTAAAACCGTTGACATGTAAAAAAACTAATGGAACATGACAAGACTTTGGAACATGTTGAAACATAGTCGACCAGTGTTGGAAGATGCCAAAAAGTTTGTTGAAACATAAAAAAAAATTTGGAATGTGCTAAAAGAACCGATGAAACGTAAAAAAAACTAATAATAGCATCATATTCTACGGTGATTCCGTCCCATACAAAGCCAGATGTTCTGTGAGAGCAAAATTGACATTTTGACGAGCAAACTAAACTAAAATGTTTCATGTGTAGAAATACGATGTTTCAGAAGTAAAAAACATTGCACACTTTTTCCAAAATTTGTAAGCCCGCTTTGTCCGTTGGATCAGACCATCCAAAGGTTGTTGGACGAGTTTGCTGGAGACAGTGGGAGGGCAAAGAGATCCTATGAACGAGTGGCCCACGCTTGCCCCAGTGGTGTGCCCTCATGCAGTGGCGTAGCTAGGATTTTAGGTTTGGTTGGGCCAATTTAAAAAAAACATATGCAACTTACGTGGCAACATATAAAAATAAAATGTATTCAAAAGCAATTAAACAGAATGCGAAGATAACAATAAAGTTTGACAATAGTTTAGAGAATATTACCATACTATTTCTTCTTCTTTTGAGGTTTACGTCTTCTAATAGCCATAAAAGTCTCGATTATGTTATTTTCTGCCACTTTGTAAAACATATCTCGCTCAATGAAGGTGACTAGATAATCATCCAAAAGACTATCACCCATTCTATTTCTCAACTTATTCTTGACAAACTTCATTGCAGAAAATGCTCTTTCAACGCTTGTCGTCGCCACCGGTAGAACCAATATCAATTTGATAAGCAAATATACCAATTCATGAACATTATGTCTCTTTGTTTAAACAAGTTTGACCGAGAGTTCAGCTAGACTGTTTAGACCTTTAAATGCATCATCTTTTCTCATGTGATCAATATAATTATCAAGTTGCATTTCAAGTCTTAACAAGTCAGTGCTTGATATATCATTGGGATAAAACTCAGCAAGTCTACGCACCTATTGTGAATCAAAAGAAGCAAATGAGTCGATGGGATTTAAAGCCAACATAGAAGAAAGAAAAACTCAGCAAGTCTACGTACCTTGTGTGCATCAAAAGAAGCAAATGAGTTGGCGGGATTCAAAGCCCACATACAAGAAAGCAATTCCATATTAACCTCATCAAACCTATTGTCAAGCTCTTGGCTAATGTTGTCAATTACCCCAATGTACACTTCTCTTCTGAAGTGATCATCATTGGTTTGATTTCTAGCAAACCGTGTTGATCTTTCATAAGGTACATAATTACCTTCCATTGCAAGAACTTCTACACCATGCTTATTGCAAAACAAAGTGACCTTTTGAAGGAATTCAACCCATCCATCAGACCTCATTTGTTGCAATCTATTCTTTGCCAAATTAACAAGTGATATTGCGTTTAGTATATCTTGCTCTCTTCTTTGTAAACACTCGGATAGATCATTTGTGTATCCAAGAATGACAAGCATCAAGTGTGCAGACAAACAGCTAGTTGTTCCTTATGTGATACGTCACTAGACTCATCAGCTATAATGAACAGCTAGTTGTTCATTATCAAGATCTTGAAGAATTTGCTTTCTAGTCTCTATGGCACAACATTGAATAATTTGCTTTTGTATGTCTGGAGAGGTTAAGGTGCAATTACCTGGAGCATTCTTCAAAACAAATTTATCCACATCTTCACTACTTTCTGCAAGCCATTTTAAAAGTTCAAGAAAGTTCCCTCTGTTACTAGACTCTTCACCTTCATCATGACCACGAAATGCCAATCCTTGTCGCAAAAGAAACTGCAAACATCTAATTGAGTAAGTCAATCTGATCTTGTAAAGGCGTACATCCTCATTGCTCACCTTCTCAATTTGAGTATCAATTGCTGCATTAGGGGTCAAATATAAGTTGTATCTCTCTTGAGCTGCATTGTGAGCACCTGTTACACCACCCATATGTTTCGTAAGTGCACTTTCTCCATGATGCCAGTTTCTCCAACCATCATCAGTAAATGTATAAGACCCCTTGCTATTTTTCTTTCTAAACAAGTAGCATACAAAGCAAAAGGCAGCTTCCTTCTTGATACTATATTCAAGCCACTCATATTTATGTAAATATAAAAGATTGAATTGACGGTCCCTAGTTCCAACTCTTCTTCTCTCAAACTCATGTGAATAAGGTTTGAATGGACCTTTAAGAATATATGCTCTTCGAATAGCATCTTGCTCATTGATAGGATAACTTGTAATTGGTAGCCTTTCCCCTGGATCGTGTAGAAGACGACTAATATAAAAAACCGGTGGCGGTGGTGGTGGAGGTGACGGCACTGCCGGTGAGGGTGAAACTGAAGGTCAAGAAGCTGGCATTGGATTAACAATTTCTTCGATTATCCTCTCTTGCTCTAATGTGACTTCTTGTTCTTCATTTTGATCTTCTTCCATAACCACATCCGGTGTCGGGGACGGGGAAGAAGTAGCAGCCTTTTTTGCCTCATGTCTCCGCCACATAGATGCAATATCTCCGGCCCTCTTCATGTTACAATAATTATTCCTATAATATTACATACGATTTCATCCATTAAACCATCAAATGATTTCATTCATATCCAAAATCCATCATAAATTTATCCACCTTTTTCATCTACAATTATATAGAGTAATAGACTAAAAGAGACTTTACCACGCACAGGGGGCCTCTGGGCAGAGTGGCAGACAGGGTAGTGGGCTGTGCCGGAGTGCCGCTGTTGGCCGGAGCCCGGAGGGATGACGGCGGCGCCGCTGCGGAGGGCGGACGGCGGCCGACGGACGGAGTTACGGTGGAGGAGCCACGGAGGAGTGGAGGACGGCGGCGGGTGGGGGCGGCGCCACGGTGGAGGAGTGGTGGACGGCGGAGGAGTGGGCCGAGGAATGGAGGACCGAGGTCGGCGGCGGACGGCTCACAGCGGAGTGGAGGACGGCGGCGCCGGCTAACCCTAGGCGGTCTGGAGGTCGACGGATCGAGGGAAGCCGAGACGGGAGAGAACCGGAGAAGGTGCTGGGGTGCCTGGGCAGTGCCAGCTGGGCTGGCTGGGGACTGCAGATTGGGGGGGTGTTGGGCCGGCCCAGCATTGGTTGGGCCATGGCCCAACGGTGCCAACCCCTGGCTCCGCCCCTGCCCTCATGGCCACCGGCATCGTCCTAGATGGTGACATATATAGCTGGCTTTTGTGTTGGTGAGGCGATGTCGATCTCGACGCCGGTGAGCTCTCTTAGTGGTCGTTTTTGTTTTTGATAAACTCTTAAAACATCCCTAATAGCCTCCTATCCCACTCTATAAAAACACTATTCATATGTGTATGAATAGTTCATCGGTTTTGCTCACCGCCAGTCGCCTGGGCGGTGGCATACCGAGCCAAGCGATTTTTCAAGAACGCGCAGAGGAGGAAGAAGGGGGAGGAGGAGGAGGGAGGGAGCGTACCTCGCCGCCGTCGAGCTCCCCGTCGACCTCGCCGTCGACGCCCTCGAGCTCACCGCCGGCTGGTTCGGGTTAGGGTTTAGGGTTCGGGGGGTTGGGGTTGGGGGCTTTGTGTTCCCCGGGGTTTAGAGGGAGGTCGGGGAGGCGGAGGCACGGCGGTTGGTCGGGATCGTCAGGGCTGCGGCGGAGGCGGCGCGGCGCCGCCGGAGCAGGAAGAGGGGGGAGATGGCGGTCGGGCGGCGGTGGATGGGGGATCGAAGAGGCGCCGGCGAGGTTAGGGTGGGCAGGGGAGGCGCCGCGGCGGGAGGTTGGGGCGGCGGAGCGGCCGGTGGCGAGGGCGCCGCGGCCGGGGCGAAGGATGGAGGCAGCGGGGATGGGGCGCGAGGCGCGCGGAGCAGGGGCGGAGGAAGAAGGGGATCGGGCTTGCACGCGCTGGCCGTGGCTGAAAAAAGGAGGGGCGGCTCGCACGAGCTGGCCGTTGGATCAAAATCCAACGGCCACAAAATCGCCTGCGCGTTTGCCACAAATACAGGCAACTGTGTACAAGTCGGTCCCATAGTTCATATGTATATAAATAGTATTTTAAGAATTGAGATAGAGGTGTTGTTTGGGATGGGATGCTCCTAGTCGCTTTCAAGCTCCCAAATTGGTCTTCACTCTTCAAACAGACGTGTGAAAAGAAGAGACTAGAAACAGGTGTCGGGAAATGCACATGTAGTGGAACGAAGCTAGGAAGAGATGGGTCGGTCCCCGATGATGGGAAAACATGAGTGAACGCGGGGGCGGTCCGACGGGCGCGTCCGACGCCGCCTAGCGCTGGCCGTTGGATGGAGATCCAACGGCCAGCGTTAGATCTTGAGAAAAGTTTTGTTATTTTTGTTTCACCATGTAAAAAAAATAAAAAATTAATAAAAATCATAAATACTCTCTAATGCATGTATATTTCCACCCAAATTTTTTGTATTGCTATACAACATTTATACATCTACATTTTTATTTAAAAAACATTTATAAAAATGAATATTGATCATATAGATTGAATAAAATACATGTGAGACCTGACACTGATTAGAGAATATTTATAATTTTAAATGATTTATTTGATTTTTTACATGGTGAAACAAAAATAACAAGTTTTTACACAATATCTAACGCTGGCCGTTAGATGGAGATGGGGGCGCGTCCGACGCCCGTCGGACCGCCCCTGCGTTCAACATGAGTGTCCCCGATGGAGGCCCGCGCCATCCTACGACAAGCAATTCCGTACATTTATACTCTGATTTTTGGTTTGTTTCAGTTTATTTTTTTTTATGTTGTATTTTCTAATGTTAATTAAAACCAAATATTTTGTCTAGACAATTTTTTATTTTCTATGGGTTCATTAAAGTTACATCTTTGCCAATACCATATTTCTTAAATATATTTTATGGGGTTCACTTCACTAAACTCCTTCGTCCAGAACTCCATTCTAAAATTTTTAAAATTTTATAGGGTTCATCAAATTAATTTTTTTTTTGTCTAGACTTTAAAGTTTCCATATTTTCAATTCACTGGTGGACTAAAAAATAGTCCTTCGTTAGTCACCTGAAACTGCACTACAGTCAAGTTAATAGGCAATTTTAGTACAACTACCTAAAATTTACAATATACAATGTTTTTAAATTTTTTTTTTGTATCTTACGGTCGCAGGGGTTCATAGAAGTTCAACATTTTGACTAAACTGTATTTTTGGATCTTGTTATTCGTATCTTGTATTTTTAGGTACGGTGAAAAAAAAATCGATGGATGCTTGCAAGAGTTTTGAGTCGGCTGTCCTATACACTGATTTAGCTCAATTTCAAAACACATATGCAAGATGTTTGTGAAATTTATTTTATAGAAACAAGCCGTCAAAAGGTAAGACTTTGTTCTTGCAAAGTGATGCGAGGGCCGTAGACTTCCTCACAGCTCGGCTCCGCGCGTTGGATCGATGTCCACTGCTCCGATGGTACTGTTGACATGACATTATAGCAAAAGTTCCTCTTTTTTTTATAAAGATCGATTTAATGGTAAATGATTGTTTTTAAAATTTTTAACACTTACCTGTCAAAGCCTAGTCAACGTTCACAACATTTTTTTTCGAAAAAAACATGCACGCCAAATTCTATTATAAGTTACAAAATTATCATGTATTTAGTTCAAAAAAAAAATCAATCAATCAATAAAAATTATAAAAATTGATGTAACATTATATGCACGTAAATATTTTTTCCAATATGAAGTAGCTAAATTTTCACTATTGAACTAAGTGAAATTAATTGAAAAAATATCGTAGTTAACTAAAAAAGATTTAGTTGCTTTTAGAAAAATTCTATCAATCAATGAAAATTTTAAATAATTGTAATTGGTTTATATACATAAATATTTTTTTCCAATACAAAGTAACTAAATTTCTATTTTCTAACTAAACTAAGAAAACAGTATAAAAAATAAAAACAGTTGACTACTAAAAAAAAGCAGTCGCCCAATGTTAGCAAATGTGTTCTTTATATTGGAGCAGCTGCATGGCGGTCATCTGTCTGCGCACGTGCCTCTCTCAAGCCCAGCCATCAGCGAGCACGCGGCGAGGCGCGGGTGACTGCCGGCGAGCAAAGCCATTTTTTTATCCATATTGATACATGCTAAGAGCATGTAAAACAGTCCTCCACCTCAATAATCTAATATAAGCCATTTCTAGCCAATGTCATGTCAGCTATTTGATAATGTGAAGGGAAGAAAGTGTGCGTAGATATTTGATCGAGTCGACTCTACATGAGAATTAAGAAACTTTATGTGTGAGTAAATTACCTACAAAAACTTGCAACCTTTGTTGAACATAGTGCGATACAAGCATAATAAATTGACCAATTAAACAAAACACAATTAAAATAAGCAAAAACACACCAACGCCAGAGAGAATATTTTTACCATGAAATCTACTAGATTGGACAACAAAGCACCAAATCTCATGCTAAACCAATTAACAAACATGGCTGCCAGCGAATCAAGTGAATAAATCACCATTGAAATGATTAGGGAGGTCTCAGATTTAACAAATAACTGGTTACTATAAAACAGCCGTCCTATTTATCATATGCAATGATATCACATGCACATATTATCTGAGATCAATATCAAGGAATAGACAATAATTTCTACACTGTTTTAAAATAGAATTAAGCCCAAAGCATCCAAACTTAGCCAAATATAACTGCTGATGTACGTGAATTTAAGTTAATAGCCACTAGAAAAAATGAGGTGCATATGCCTCTGATCATCTACGAGATAGATGACAAAATCATCACCAAACGATTTTTCAACCCTTTGTCTCTTACTCCTCCTCAACTCCAAGTTAGGAGTAGGGTCGGCCACTTCAAGAGGAATAGAGCTAGGTTCATGGAAATCATCCGGTGTTATTATTTTATTAGCAATCATAGAAAAGATAGACTCAAACAATGTCGCATCTCGAGGTTCCATACGATCATTCGCAACGACTTCGCTAATTTTTAGATTTGACCACTAGAAATATATAGGTGTGCTATTATGAGCATACCCTAGAAAGACACAGTCTATGGTCATAGGTCCTAATGCCCTCTTCTTCGATAAAGGCAAGTTGACCTCAGCAAGGCACATGTCCCAAGATGTATTAGGTTTTCTCCCCTTCCATCCTTCATATAGCGTCACCTCACAATTGCGTAGCGCCACCCTATTCATGACATAGTCAATTATGAGAACTACCTCCCCCACCATCGGACCGATATAACAGAATTTTGCAACAAGGAATTAACCAAGTCACATATAGTTCGGTTCTTTTTTCCGCCACGCTGTTAGATTGGGGAGAGTAGGGAGGTGTGGTTTCATGAATAATACCACATTCTTCATAGTAATGGGAGAACTCTTTGGAGATGTACTCACCCCCACGATCAGATCTTAGCCGTTTAATAGTCTTTTCTAATTGGTTTTCCACTTCAGCTTTATAGATTTTAAAATGATCTAATGCTTCATCTTTGGATCTAAGCAAATGGACATAAGCATATCCAGTGCAGTCGTCTATGAGAGTAAAGAAATAATGTTTACCACCTTTAATGTAAATTCCATTCATTTCACAAAGATCAGAATGGATCAGCTCTAAAGGAGAAGTGCTACGCCTTTTGACCGTGTGAAACGGTTTTCGGGGCTGCTTAGCTTGCACACACACTTCACATTTTGTGCCCTTATCATAATTATATTCTGGAATCAAATTCATTTTTGTCAATCACACAATAGCCTCAAAATTCACAAGACATAAACGAGAATGTCATAGATCATGCACTTTATTACATTATAGATGAAAATGTCATTTGGACTTAAGACATAGAGGCAATATATACAGCCACTCTCATACCCTTTACCAATAAAACTACCAAATTTGGTCAACACGACCTTATTGGACTCAAGCACTAAATTGGCGCACTGTCTGCGGAGTGCAGATTAGCTAAGCAGATTACGTTGCATGGTCAGCACGAACAGAACATCTCGAGGAATCAATGTCTTGCCAGAAGTAAGCTTCAAGCAAACCTGGTCGATCCCTCGTATGAGTGTTGTGGCTCCATTGCCCATCAAGAGGAGTCACCAGCTTCACCCTAAAATGATGAAAAAGAGGATCGATGAGCACAATTGTGACAATTAGCACCAAAATTGATCCACCAATTAAGTGGTGAATCAACCGTAAAGGCTCTAGGTACATACCCATCAGGCGAGCCGGAGGGCTCCTCTGCAGTGTACACCTCAGCCTTACGGCTGCTCTGCTGACCCGGAGAAGGTCCCTTGCCCTTACGATCGCGGCACATTTGGGCGGTGTGCCCAGGGTAACCAGCTCCTTCTTATGCATGTTCTTGCCCTTAGTGCCAGTTTTATTATAGGATTTCTTGTTCTTCTTCTTTCCACCACCAGCATTGGAGGGCTTGGCATCCGCCAAGTGGGCTGGACATGACACATGGGGTGCTTGGAACCTACACTAGCACATGCCCTTTCCTCGACATTTATAGTAGCCTGGAGTTTAGGAACTGTCAGGTGTTGCTTCATATGTCGACGAGCGGCCACAAAGTCATGCCACGTGGACGACAACTTAGCCAAGATCACATTGACTTGAAAACTCTCAGATAAGAGACAGTCATATTGGTTGAGGTCCCTCACGTGGAGCTGGAGCTCCTGGACCTACTCCAGAATAGACCGGTTCTCCACCATCTTGTACTCCATATATTTCTCATCTATAAAGCTTTCATTCCCATTGTGTCCTTAAGTAAACTTTAACTCCAGGTCATCCCACACCTCCTTTGTCGTCTTGTAGTTGGCATAGATGTCGAACAACATATTTGAAACCACAGCAAGCAATCGGGCTGATTAGCTTGGTTTGCGTCCTCCCAGCGCTTATGCGCCTCTTCCTCGAGAGGAAGAACAACACAGGGATCTACAATCACCCAAAAGACCTTAAGGTCTGTCAGCCACATCCTAGCACAAGCCTGCCAGTGCTTAAAGCCGAAGCCGTCAAACGTCTCGGGCTTAACAACATCACTACTACCAGAGGCCATAAATAAAATATGTTTTCTAGATTGTTGAACACAGTGCGATACAATCATAATAATTGACCCATTAAACATAACACAGTAAAAATAAGCAAAAGCACACCAACGCTATGAGATAATATATTTGTCGTGAAATATACTAGATTGGACCGCAAAGCACCAAATCTCATGCTAAACCAATTAACAAACATGGTAGCAAGCAAACCAAGTGAATAAATCACCATTGAAATGATTAGGGAGCTCTCAGATTTAACAGATAATTGGTTGTTGTAAAACAGCCGTCCTAGTTATCGTATACAATGATATCACAGGCAAATATAATCTAAGATCAATATCAAGGATTAGACAATTATTTCTGCATTGTTTTAAAATAAAATTAAACCCAAAGCATCCCAACTTAGCCAAATATAACTGCTAATCTACGTGAATTTGAGTTAATAGCCACCGGAAACAACACCAAAACAGTCTGAACCAACCGAATAGCACTCAAGTGTAACAGATTGAATACCATGTACCAAGTGCAAACAAAACAACACACATGTGCAGCTGAATAGCACCAGGAACAGACCAAGATAAACATACCACTATTAAACAATCATACAGGAAATAAATTACCAATAGTTCATGGCATCAATTGGGATGCAGTCAATAAAACAATCTTAAACAGCTCAACTTCTAATTAAATCTACCATAAGATATGATCAACAAATTATATACAATTATGCCTCAATCAGATTATCGTCACAGAGCAGTATTAGAGTAATACCATAACCACAAAAATAGGGCTCCAAATCAGAGGTGCTTGTCAGCTTAGAGCATGAGCAGCAGGCCCCCTATCAAGGGCCTGCATCACGCCCAGTTTGAATATGCAGCTGCCCGCCAGTTTGAATCTGCACTGTTCTGAGCCTGCAGTTTGAAAAATGCGTCGCTACAGTAATTTACAGGCTTGGCTGATTGGGGGGGAGCTGGGGATGCTCTTAGGATGGATTCTTGTCAACAAAAACTTTCTGTGACGCACATACCATGACAAACTTATTTTCGTCATAAGATCGTCATAAAAGATCTACGGTGACAATTTTGTCACTTATGATGACGAATGTATAATGTCATCAATAATCACTTTTCTAGCAGTGTTCCATTCATGACTCGATTGAGTTAAATGGTCTCCATACGTTCATATACTATCTGCTAATCAACCTATTGCTCATGTGAGCCTATACATGAATGAAAAACTCTATGGAGCATGTAACATCTTGTAGCTATTTCATTGTCTGTAGAGGTCTTTTACCTTTATTAATTCGTTCGCTTATTATATTTTGTGCTGATATTTTCCTCTTGTTTCTTTGCAGATGTTCTACAAGTAGGCAAAGAAAACTAACTCATGCAATACAATCCTATAACTAAGTTCAACTTACCAGACTTTCATTATGTTGGTAGTTCTGTTTGGTACTGTACCGATAAATCAATGCTTTCTTAAATAATGTGTGTTCTTGTTAGCTCAAGCAGCATGTTAACAAATAGATGATGGTTCCACATGTTCTCATAATTGGTTGAGAAATATTTGAATCTATCGATAGTGTTTTGTAATGTTCTGAGTCGATCTGTCTCGTGACACATAACAACACAGAGCTTCCTTCAGTCTGGTTTAACTGTTTGTAATTTTCATTTTTATGTACTTCATGGTGTATTTCGTAGTATGGTTACTGGGTTATCGAGTGGTCGGCAGCAATTGATGTGATTGCTTTATGCCTTGAATCTTGCTGGGTCTTCCATTTTCGTTGGAAGAAAAATAGGAAGCAGTTCATGACACAACATTACTTTGTGAGTCGTATAACTTCGTATAATGTATGCTATACGAAGTTATTACGATACTAGATTGGACCGCAAAGCACCAAATCTCATGCTAAACCAATTAACAAACATGGTAGCAAGCAAACCAAGTGAATAAATCACCATTGAAATGATTAGGGAGCTCTCAGATTTAACAGATAATTGGTTGTTGTAAAACAGCCGTCCTAGTTATCGTATACAATGATATCACAGGCAAATATAATCTAAGATCAATATCAAGGATTAGACAATTATTTCTGCATTGTTTTAAAATAAAATTAAACCCAAAGCATCCCAACCTAGCCAAATATAACTGCTAATCTACGTGAATTTGAGTTAATAGCCACCGGAAACAACACCAAAACAGTCTGAACCAACCGAATAGCACTCAAGTGTAACAGATTGAATACCATGTACCAAGTGCAAACAAAACAACACACATGTGCAGCTGAATAGCACCAGGAACAGACCAAGATAAACATACCACTATTAAACAATCATACAGGAAGTAAATTACCAATAGTTCATGGCATCAATTGGGATGCAGTCAATAAAACAATCTTAAACAGCTCAACTTCTAATTAAATCTACCATAAGATATGATCAACAAATTATATACAATTATGCCTCAATCAGATTATCGTCACAGAGCAGTATTAGAGTAATACCATAACCACAAAAATAGGGCTCCAAATCAGAGGTGCTTGTCAGCTTAGAGCATGAGCAGCAGGCCCCCTATCAAGGGCCTGCATCACGCCCAGTTTGAATATGCAGCTGCCCGCCAGTTTGAATCTGCACTGTTCTGAGCCTGCAGTTTGAAAAATGCGTCGCTACAGTAATTTACAGGCTTGGCTGATTGGGGGGGAGCTGGGGATGCTCTTAGGATGGATTCTTGTCAACAAAAACTTTCTGTGACGCACATACCATGACAAACTTATTTTCGTCATAAGATCGTCATAAAAGATCTACGGTGACAATTTTGTCACTTATGATGACGAATGTATAATGTCATCAATAATCACTTTTCTAGCAGTGTTCCATTCATGACTCGATTGAGTTAAATGGTCTCCATACGTTCATATACTATCTGCTAATCAACCTATTGCTCATGTGAGCCTATACATGAATGAAAAACTCTATGGAGCATGTAACATCTTGTAGCTATTTCATTGTCTGTAGAGGTCTTTTACCTTTATTAATTCGTTCGCTTATTATATTTTGTGCTGATATTTTCCTCTTGTTTCTTTGCAGATGTTCTACAAGTAGGCAAAGAAAACTAACTCATGCAATACAATCCTATAACTAAGTTCAACTTACCAGACTTTCATTATGTTGGTAGTTCTGTTTGGTACTGTACCGATAAATCAATGCTTTCTTAAATAATGTGTGTTCTTGTTAGCTCAAGCAGCATGTTAACAAATAGATGATGGTTCCACATGTTCTCATAATTGGTTGAGAAATATTTGAATCTATCGATAGTGTTTTGTAATGTTCTGAGTCGATCTGTCTCGTGACACATAACAACACAGAGCTTCCTTCAGTCTGGTTTAACTGTTTGTAATTTTCATTTTTATGTACTTCATGGTGTATTTCGTAGTATGGTTACTGGGTTATCGAGTGGTCGGCAGCAATTGATGTGATTGCTTTATGCCTTGAATCTTGCTGGGTCTTCCATTTTCGTTGGAAGAAAAATAGGAAGCAGTTCATGACACAACATTACTTTGTGAGTCGTATAACTTCGTATAATGTATGCTATACGAAGTTATTACGATACTAGATTGGACCGCAAAGCACCAAATCTCATGCTAAACCAATTAACAAACATGGTAGCAAGCAAACCAAGTGAATAAATCACCATTGAAATGATTAGGGAGCTCTCAGATTTAACAGATAATTGGTTGTTGTAAAACAGCCGTCCTAGTTATCGTATACAATGATATCACAGGCAAATATAATCTAAGATCAATATCAAGGATTAGACAATTATTTCTGCATTGTTTTAAAATAAAATTAAACCCAAAGCATCCCAACCTAGCCAAATATAACTGCTAATCTACGTGAATTTGAGTTAATAGCCACCGGAAACAACACCAAAACAGTCTGAACCAACCGAATAGCACTCAAGTGTAACAGATTGAATACCATGTACCAAGTGCAAACAAAACAACACACATGTGCAGCTGAATAGCACCAGGAACAGACCAAGATAAACATACCACTATTAAACAATCATACAGGAA